>VZQC01014031.1:1648636-1840261 GCA_009823505.1 Rhizomys pruinosus | reverse complement strand
ATCATTCTCAATTGATGCTGAAAAAGTCTTTGACAAATCCAGCATTCCTTCATGCTTAAAGTCTAGAAGGAATTGGGAATTGAAGGGAATCATTTCCTCAAATTAATTAAAGCTATATACAGGAAACCACAGCCAGTATCATCCAAATGGCAGAAATGACAGAAACATTCCCTTTAAAGGTTAGGAACTCGCAAGGCGCCCCCTATCACCACTCCTCTCACAATATAGTGCTGGAAAACACTTGCTAGAGCCAATAAGGCAAGTAAAAGGAAATTAAAAGGATACTAATTGGAAAAGAGGAAGCAGAAGCTATCCCTATTTACTTGACTAGATTGTTACTTAAGGAGATGCCAAAAAAACATCCACCAGGAAAACTTCCTAGAAAGATTAAACAGCTTCAGCAAAGTGTGCGAGGATACAAAATTAATACTTAAAAAATAATAAAAAAAGGCCTTCTTTACACCAAGACAAGTCAACTTGGAAAGATCTGAAAGATGATTTCCCACTCACATAGCCTCAAAAACAATACAATACTAAATATACCTAACCAAAGAACCAAAGATTCTTCATTAAACAAAGATTTTAAAACATTTAAAGAAAAGAAAGTTTGAGAAAGACTCAGAAGATGAAGAGAGAACCTCCGCTTGCTCATGGATTGGATAAAATATAACATTGTAAAAAATGTCCAGTTTACAATAGACTCGTTGTTAGAGTGTAATGCGCAAGTCCGCAATGCAAAATCCCAAAGAGTTCTCCGCGCGTGCAGCTGAAGCAGAGATCGTGAGAGAAAAGTTTGAAATTATTAACGGAAAAGACAAGACGGCCGAATGACGCAAATACAACCTGAGTGTAATAGGCTGCCACAAGATGGGATCTCTACTACCAGACTTTACAAAGCGGTATACTACAGTCTATAGTGATAGAGAAGACAAGGCTTATACTGGCCAGCGCAAAAACCAGACTGTTGACCAATGGGAAACAAAACCGAAGATCCAAAACCTGAGCACATTACAATTTCAGCCATCTCATATTTTGACAAAGAGGGGCCAAGAAACCAATGGAGAAAAGGGACAGCTCTTCGAGCAGAGGGTGTGTTGGCAAAACGGATCACACTTGTAGAAGCAGAAATTTAAACCCCTACCTCTCACCCTGTTCAAAAGTCAGACTCCAGATGGTCAAAGACCTCCACGATGAAACCCAAACTCTGAAGGGGATACTTGTTCTGTGTTATCTTCCAGGTCTGATATTCTTTGTTCTGCTTCCTCCATTCTGCTTCTGAGGCTTTTTCCATTCCTTTCCTCTTGATTGGATGAGTGTTTGATTTCCTTTTTCATTTCCTCTTCTGATTTCTTTAGTATTTCTACTTCGTTTTGGAGCTTCACAATCTCTTCCTGTAGCTCTTTGCTTCACTGGTTGGTTTCCTTATCTTTTTCAGCATGGGATCTTTTCAGTGTTTCTACTTCCTTCTGGAGTTTGTCATTCTCTCTCTCTAGGTCCTTCTCGAGTTCTTCATTCTTTTTTCTTAGTTCTTTGATTTGCTCTTTATAATCTTGTACTTCTTTAAGTATGTTCCCAATTGTGTTTCTGATATCTGTGTCCTGGCCCATCTCCAGGGGGATCTGTAGGAATATTTCATAGTGTTGGTAGAGCTTGGTGCGGGATTATCCTGCCCCTTTCCCCTGTTGTCTCTTCTTCGTGTTCCTGGCCTACGGGCTTCTCCTTGCCTGTATTCCAATGTGAGTCCTAAATGCCTCTTCACTGTGTTGAAGGCTTGCTTTGCTTGCCTCCTTCACATGCCTTTGTAATCCCAGTTGGCCGGGGCGGGGGGGTTCTGGAGATCTCAGATCTCAAGACTCACACAACCCTACCTTTTATACTAGCTGGGAGGATAACTCTGCCCCCACAGCCACAAAAGCCAATTAAGCCAAAGACAACTGCATTAAGGGATTAACTAGATTAAGTAAATCAACAGTCAGCCTTGCTGAAGCACCCAGCTCCTACCTACCTACCTCGGTTTGCTTCAGCTGGTCTCAGGAGATCTCCAAAACCCTCAATTAATTTAAACCAATCAACATTGTTAAAGCATCTACCATCACCAATCATGAATTAATAATGTGTTGACAAAATAGAGTTGCAATTCAACATTACTAAATTGACAAAAACTTTCAAAATGGACATTTCTAGTGTTGGACTAGATCAGAAGAAAACTGGAGTCTCCTGCAAGGTCAAAAATACATATTTGTTCTTGAGAACAATTACTAGTATATGTCAAGAAACATTTCTTCTCTTCCTCCTTCTTCTTTGGAAGGGTGTTATGTACTCCAGGCTAGCCTCAAGCTTACTTATAGCCAAGGATGACCTGCCTCTACCTCTGGAGATCTGGGGAAACAGGTGTACACCATCAACCTTGATTTATGTGGTATGGGGTGATCCAACCCAGGACCTCACACATGGAGGCAAGCACCCTGGCAACTGGGATACATTCCCATTTTCATCAAGAGCCTTTTAAAGTATGGATCTTATGTATAGAATCTAGGAATTAGTTTAAGGAAAAATGGCAAAATTTCACTCTAGTGATACTTAATATGAAGAATGGAAGTAGATAAATGTATATTTGACTCTGTATGTTATTGAATTAATTTTTAAATGCACCCATATTTTGTATAATGTTTAAAACATTTACAGTATATACAAATGATCTAGGAATTAATTTTTAGGAATGCAACCTAAAGATATAGTTCAGGAGGTATGCAAAGACTTCACTGTAGCATTTTTGAAACAGTCTATAGGTTCAATATGCTCATTCTATTATAATGTAACATGTCTTTGAAAATGATGTGGTGGTATAATTATTAATATGAAAGATAAAAATATGTATTAGAAGGTAGAAAATACATGCAAAGTACTGTTGATTCTTTATGATTTTTTGTAAGAGTAAGTAGGGCTTCTGCATGTATTTCATATGCAGCAGGTACCTAGAAGAGGCATCCATATGGTTATATTGGAAGATATTTATAGTTATAATAAGGCATGGAATAATAAATGACATTTCTTATGCCCTTATTGTTTTTCTTTTTAAAAATATTAATGATCATATTATTTTAGTAAAAAATATTACAATAAACAAAACAATTACAGACAAGGAGAAGGTTCTGGCCCTTAAAGGTGCCATATTAACTTTGCAATGTACAATAGGTTTATTTGTTAACCTGGAATGTTCTGTTACTTTAGACTCCAAGCCTATAGTCTTTTGGGTCCTTTTTCTCTCAACGTATTGCTCCAAGAACTTGGACTAACTACAAAAATGATATCGTGATCTGGAATCTCTTCAGCAAGAGAGAACGACAGATATTAGAATATCCAAAACTGTAGAAATCATAAACATACAGTTCAGTCCATCAGAAAGCACTTCCCACATTTGTATTCAGGTAGAGTAAGAGTCTGTTATTTCTTGTTGACTACATGTAACCATGCATAGTATAAACCCCTATTACCAATTCTACTAAGAAGTAAAAAAATAGGTGTCTGTTTACTACGATTGGCCTGGAAAAATGTCAATTAATAAAGTTAAACAAGATCTTCCTCTGTTAAGTGGGAAGGCAAATGAGCCAGCAAAAGACCACTCTTATTGTCAAGAATTTAATTTACATACTAGATAAAGTATTTGCTTATTCAGCATCTCTTGCATACTATGACTATGGTCAAAGGCTATTATATCTAAGTATATGATTTCTGAGGTGAACCCAATATGGGTGAACAATGTCTGTGGTCAGGCTGACATGCTGAGAAGGTAAAGTTCATCAGAATCAGGAAATCAGTTACTGAGAAAGTGGAGTGTTGGTGGGTCTTTTGTATGTACACTGTAATTAGGCAGTAAAATCATGTGGGGAAGAAAGCAAAACCATGTGTTCTGGGTGCTTAAGCTTCAGTGATTGTGGATGTATGCATAGAAGGGAAGTACAGAAAATGAAATATTGATAAGATTTTAAACATAGACCAGGGTTCCAGAATCAACTATATACTGGAAATATTAACTAGCAATAATGAAGTAACACCATATACTTCATTCATTTGCTCTTCAAAAGAACCCTAGAAAACATGCTAATAACCTCACATTCCAGCTGAAGAAATAACTAAAATACCCAATATCACAAAGCTTGTAAGTGGCACAGCTAGGATTTAAACCAAACTCCAAGTCCAAAGTCCACACCTTCAGCACTCTACTTGTTTCCAACCAAAATGTTTGGAAAGAGGAAGAGTGGGAGGATGAATCTAGAGAGCAAACCACAAAGCCCTGAGTTCCAGGAACAAGATTCTCAGTAGCAAACCCAGCAAAAGCATGGGTCCGAAATCTGAAGAGGGGTGGGGATCATAGGAGATGAATGACAGATTAAAAAATGTGTGAGGAGCTAACATAAATTATGACAGTAATAATGTTTCAAATTTAAATATGGACACATGCCTGTCACTGATAACTCGCAATTTCAAAACAGTAACATAACAAGTCACTGCTGAGTAATATGTGGAGAATGTGCACACATAACCTAGGTATGATTTCATCTGCATAGACTTGTTAGTTCCATTTCTGTATTTAAATTTTTAACCACTGTCTCCTGAGAAACCATGTCTCTGAGAAACAGTAACTTTGGCTCTTATTGGATCCATATAGGAAGATAAATCTAGTATGTCTGTACTAGATAAGTCTAGTATATCCACAAGAAAAGAATCTAAAACACAAAGCCACAATTAAATCTTACTTATAAATATTGATAGATTTTTATGTTTTCTGTACTTATGTTATTTAGTATAAAACCAATGCAAAGGAGTAAAATAAGTATCACTTTATAATTTTATAGGTCAGAAATTTCAAAACTAGAATATAATTTTTTAAATTTTATTTATTTTTTATGTGTATGAATGTACTGTCTGCTTGCAGGTTTGTGCACCCATGTCGTGCAATGCTGCGGAGGTCAGAAGAGGGTGTCAGATTCCCCTAGAACTGGAGTTAAAGAAGGTTCTCAGCCACCATCTGGACGCTGGGGATCGAACCTGGGTCCTCTGCAAGAGAAGTCGGTGCTCTTAACCACTAGGCCATCTCTCCAGCCAGAACAAATATAATTTTTAAAGTCTCATTGTGATCCAGGCATGTTGGTGCATAATTGTAATCCTTGCACTTGATAGATCAGATCAAGGATATCCTTAGCTGCATAGTGAGCTCTAGGCTAGCCTGAGCTACATGAGATCCTACCTAAATAAATAATAAATAAATAAATTCTCACTGTGTTCTTGAGATTTTTACCAACCTGTTTCCCATAGCCCCATATCATTTATGAATAAGAAAATTATTCCTTACACAATACTATGTGATAACAAAGGAGAATCAGCATTTATAAAACAAAGATAAGTAAAAGAAAAAAATAAGATTTCATTTGAGATATACAAATACTACAAACAAAATGGGTTTTACATTTGAGTTACATAGGTATTGCTTCAATTCTCTACTTCAAATTCCTTGGGTGAACCTGACCCCTGACAAAGGTTTTAACTAACAAGCAAATTCAACACTTCAGCTGTTTTGCCATGCCTTAAATCTGACCATTTTGGAGCGTCTTCAAGTGAGCCAGATGAGAAACTACTTAATTAGGATTTTAATTATTTTCTTGCATTCTGATGGTATCTGGGAGTTGCTGAGAAGCAGCTTGTTTCTGCAGTTTCTCAGCTGCTAACACTGTTCCCCAAGGCGGTGTTTGTGGTAAATTCCCAGCTCCAGGGAGTGCCAGATAGAAGCTGTACACTGCAGAGCAGGGAGAAGCCACAACAGCAGCCTGAACTCCATCATCTCTGTGGGACACAACTGTCTTCTTTCAGTAGGATGAATTTAGTGTATTTTGGCTTCAGAATCCTGTTGTATCTTTGAACTTATCTGCATTCCTGCAGTGATTGAGTTCCAAATAATAAAGTGGGAGTCAGCTGTTGATTATTCCAGCTTTTGATCTGAATCAGATGAAAATGGATATGTGTGTATATAGTTCAGAGAGGTAAATATCATTATTTTCAGGCTACAGATTGTAAGGGTGAAAGAATTAGCTCAAATATGACAATTATCTTCAGTTTAAGATCTAACAACACCCTTAAAAGAAAACTAGTAGTATTCAGGGGATGTCTCAGTATCTACAGATTTAAAAACCTACTTTTGTCAAATTGGTCTTTTTAGGTTGAAATTCACTCACAAATTACTAGGAAGTAGCTTGTGCTTGCATAAAAATAAATAGAAAGTTAATCCTCTGTATTTGTTATGATTGGTGATTTCCTCTGGAGCCTTGCTGTAATGTTATCCATTAGAAGACTGACTCTGTTTTAATGTCCACTTTAATTCTGTCCAGAGTCACTGCTGGAACTTCTCAAGGATCTCCATTTCACTTCTGTGCAATCAAGCTTGATCCTGGAGGACAGTGGTGCTTGGCAGAACTGGAAAGTTGGCCCACCAACATTCCCAAGATGGATTACTCAAACTCTAATTTAGTCTATTGTACAGATACAAAACCTTCATCACATGATCTGTTTAATTTTTTTAATGTGTGTGGGGGGAGGGCGACACCCTTGGAGGTTAGAAGAAGGTGTTAGATGCCCCTGGAGTTGGAGATACAGTCAGTTGTAAGCTGACTGGTGTGGGGCTGGGACTCTAACTTTGGTCCTCTGCAAGAACGTTAAGTACTCTTAACTGCAGAGCCATCTGTTCAGCCTGATGTAATCCCTTTAAAACTAGAGGTTTCTGACTTTTAGCTGGAGAAATCAGAGAAATTTAAGCCTCAGGATTCAACCTTCCACTGAGAGCTTTGAAGATGGGTGAGAACCTGGGCAAGGATAATAAACAGGGGCAGACCTCTGGGGACAGCCCACAGCACGTAGACAAGAAAATGGGGGGGGGGGCAGTCATATAGTCACATCAACTTGGTGAGCTTGGATGCAAACACCTCCGCAGAGAGTCCAGAGGAGAGTTCAGCATGGCTCACCCCTTGCTCAAACCCTAAAGCAAAAACCTTGTCAAACCATGTAGGGCTGCCAATCAAAAGGAGGGTTCACAGGTGGGTGGTGCCTTCAACTACCAAGTTTGTGGGGATGTGGTATAGGAAACCAATGAAAACTAAAAGAATTATTCCCCATTCCAATTAGCAGATTGTTCTGCAAATACTGTCTTCAAATAACTTTTTTCCCCAGTTTCTACTTAGCCCAGTTAATCTTGTTAACTTGCTTGTTAACTGATTTGTACCTTTTTTGGCTTTACTGATTGTCACCTTTGCTGAAAAAAAAAAAAAAAAAGGTTGATGCTGTGGCTCAATGGTAAAGCACTTTTCTAGAATGCATAAGGTCCTGTGTGGCCAGGACCATAAATGAGAGGGAGAGAGACAGAGACAGAGACAGAGACACAGAGAGAGAACAGAAGAGAGAAGAGAAGGGGAGGGGGCAGGAAAGTATATGAATGTAGAAAATATTGACATTTGTTTTCCAAAGACTAATCTACAAACTACTGGTAACACAAACTAATGCAATCTTGGGCCTTAGATAGTTCTCAGATCCAATATTAAAACTTCAACTCTTCTGATTCAGTAATGGAGAAAATCTTCATTTGATGCTAATATGATTTAACACCCAACATAGACAAATTTCCCTTTTTAGAGGCCTTTTTAGAGAATGCTTCAAATATGTACTCCACAGTTATAGTTTATAGCAAGATTTTTAACAACAATTTTTAAAAATATTTTTATATTTAAATATTTTTATATATTTAAATATTTTAAATATTTAAATATTTTTATGTGTATGAGTGTATTGTCTGCATGTAGATTGGTGCACCCGCATCATGCAATGCTGCGGAGGTCAGAAGAGGGCATTGGATTCCCTTGGAACTGGAGTTAAAGACAGTTCTTAGCCACCATGTGGGTGCTGGGAATCAAACCCGGGTCCTCTGCAAGTGCAGTCGGTGCTCTTAACCTCTGAGCCATCTCTCCAGCCCCAACAGTAAATTTTTTTTTAATTTGCTATCTGGCAAATAATTTTTGTTTGCTGGTTTTGTTTGCAATATAAAGTTTTAATAAAATTTTAATTAATATTTTTGTAAAATAAAATGCAAGGACATGAGTGTAGAAGTCATGTTCTGGAATCTACTCTTGCATCCCATCATGTGGGTTCCAGGAATGGAACTCAGGTTGTCAAGGTTGGACATAAACACCCTGTTCATGCTAAGTCCAGGGTGTTTACATTCACAAATGTAATATGTATACTTAAGCATGAATACATAACACAATGTGTAATTATGAAATTTGATATACAAATGAGTGAAGTTTATAAAACACTAACAGACAAATTACCCAGAGTATACAAGGTCATGTTCAACCTCTAGCTTCTGGAGGTATCAAACAAAGTGATGCAGAGTTGAATCATAGATTTGAAGTGAAGGACAGAGATGAACTTTTTATAAAAGCTTGATGTACTCTCATGTGTATGAGAGTTGACCTGCATGTATGTATGTGTACTACATACATTCAGTGCCTGTGGACACCAGAAGAAGCCATTGATACCCCTGGAACTGGAGTTACAAATGTTTGCAAACTACCATCTGGGAACTTGGAACTGAACTGGGGTCCTCTGCATGCGGACTAGACCATTTCTCTAGCCCCAGAGATTACTTTATAATAGGAATGTTTTTTATTCTCCTTTTAGCCATGTTCTCCCATCCATATCTTCTTCACATAGTGGTTCTTTGAGCCAACAACACCAGTAGGGATTTTTCAGAGAGGAAATCGCCCCACACCCTTGCTGACCTGCTTTGCAGAAAGAAAGGCACACGCGTGCACTTTCCTC
Source organism: Rhizomys pruinosus (assembly GCA_009823505.1). NCBI lineage: Eukaryota > Metazoa > Chordata > Mammalia > Rodentia > Spalacidae > Rhizomys > Rhizomys pruinosus. Next base: position 1,831,399 of record VZQC01014031.1, on the reverse strand, counting down.
CTATGCATCTTCACAGTAAAGCAGAATGCCCTGTGGAGTGTAGGGGCAGCACACAAAGTCCGTCAGGGAAGAAAGCAGAGTGCAGAACCTGTTAGAGGAGCCAGATGCCATGCACTCATGGACCCCTGGGAGGGTGGTGCTCAATATCTAATGAAGTCACTGTGGCTGGCAAAGAAAATCCTTTCATAAATGGAGAATTTCAGAAAGAGAGCAGAGGCCTTTTGAAGCATCTCATTATCAGACTTGGCCAGATGGGAAGCACCTGGTGGTACATGGCTTTTAGTTCAATATATTATGAAATGCTGATTTATTTAATTTCATATGAATTGGGAACAATTTTGCCATAAATATAGCTATATTATATTATACAATATGAAGTCACAAACGCAAACATACATGAACAGTTGTTCTCAAGCTTACTCCCATGGGAGACACCTGGAAGTCATGATATTTTCAGAGCACTATAAATATTAATATATTTTAATAACAAGTCAACTGAAAACAGGTTTATTTAAAGATATAATTGTATATGTATAATATAAAATCACTGCTATGAACACATATGTCTTCAAAACTGTAATATTCTGCTTCCAAGTGTTTCAAATGAGAATCATTTACTACTTGTTCATATGTGCTTTTCATCTACTAATCTGACTAGCCATAAAATGAAGAAAAGAGTTAAGAAAAGATTATGCATCTAGTCTTAAATTGAATATAGTCCTAAATCTGCCTCCTCCTCTTCCTTATCTTCCACCTCCTCCTCCTCTTCCTCATCTTCCTCTCCTCTTCTCTTCCTCATCTTTCTTCTCCTCTTCTCCTCTTCCTCTTCTCCTCTTCCTCATCTTCCTCCTCCCCATCTTCCTCCTCCTTCTCTTCCTCATCTTCCTTCTCCTCTTCCTCATTTTCCTCCTTCTCCACTTCCTTCTCTTCCTCATCTTCCTCTTCTCTTCCACATCTTCCTCCTCCTTTTCCTCTTCCCCTGCTCCTCTTCCTCATCTTCCTCCTTCTGCTCTTCATCTTCCTCTCCTTCACATCTTCCTCATCTTCCTCCTCTTCCTCTTCCACATCTTCTCCTCTTCCTCATCTTCCTCCTCCTTCTCTTCCTCATCTTCCTCCTTCTTCTCTTCCTCATCTTCTTCCTCCTTCTCTTCCTCATCTTCCTCCTTCTTCTCTTCCTCATCTTCTTCCTCCTTCTCTTCCTCATCTTCCTTCTCCTTCTCTTCCTCATCTTCCTCTTCCTTCTCTTAATCCTCATCTTCCTCTTCCTTCTCCTACTCCTCATCTTCCTCATCTTCTTCCTCCTCCTCTTCCTCATCTTCCTCTTCTCTGTCTCCTCTTCCTCATCTTCCTCTCTGCCTCTTCTTCCTCCATCTTCCTACTCCTCTTTCTCTTCCTTCTTTTCTTCCTCCTCCTCCTCTTCCTCCTCTTCTTTTGTTTGTTCTTCTTTCCTTTTCATTCCCCCCTTCCTTGGAAAAAACAGGGTCAATGGGCAATTTCAGTGTCCAAACCCATATTGTATGAAATTTGGGGTTGAAAACAAATTTTTTGGAGACCTAAAGAGTTTAGAACAAATCCTTTAGGTCTCCAATTAAAGATCTTTGCCCAGCCGGGCGTGGTGGTACCCTCCTTTAATCCTAGCTCTCTGGAGGCAGAGGCAGGCCAGTCTTTGTGAGTTCAAGGACAGCCTGGTCTACAGAGTGAGTTCCAGGACAGCTGGGGCTACAGGGAGACCCTGTCTTGAAAAGACCAAAAAATAATAAATAAATAAATAAATATCTTTGCCCAGAGAAAGCATGATTTGCCTGAGGTCATAGAAGTAACTGGTCAGAAACCCGAGACTAGACATCATATCTCACCTAATTCTGTGACCTGAGACTGGACATCATATGTCACCTAATCCTGTGCCTTTTCCAGATTAGCCTTTACTTAAATTTAAGCACTATCTGAGAATCAGGTAGTTTCTTTCAAGTAGAGGCTGAAGAAAGACTGTGAAAAAGAAGATATAGGATTTACTAGACAGGCTCTACTCTATACTTAAATTTAAACTAAAAAAAAAAAAACTTCAAAACCTAAAGAAACCTAGTAGTTTTCAGATATATTTGATCCATCTCTCACCCTCAGCATCACATGAAGGTTATTGAAGAAATATGAAAATAAGAAAGCATCCTTATGTACAATATGAGCTATCTAAAGAAAAGAAGGGCACCCTCTAAGTGACAAAAAAGTGAGAAATAGCATCACACCTCTGAGAGACACATTAGAATAGATCAGCTTTATGGAAGATTCAATTTATATCATGTAGGTTATGTGTGAATAGAACACCATTGAGACTTACTTTCTGGCCCCTTAACTTAAAAGTATGCCTATCCTTGTTCTAATAAATCACAATGTTATATTGGATAGTATTTCCATCAGAAAAGCAAACAAGTTCCATTTTATGCTTCAATTCTCATAATTTGTTAAGCAGCTCCCTATGTTAGGTAGGAATATACAAGAGTTAATATTATGTCATCTTGAGTGGATCAGATATCTAGGTATGGTTTTAAGGGTGTTTCTGGAAAATATTAGCATCTGAATCAGTATACCAAATAAAACAAATGGTACCCTCAATCTTTTCAGCCATTGAGGACCGGAGGTAATAAGGGTGGGGGGGAGGATTCACAAGCTGTCTGCTTCACTATTTGAAATGGAACATCCATCTAGTAACTGTGATGCTTTTGGCTCTTGGGCCTTTAAACATGGGCTGGAATCTACTAGTTCCCCAGTTCTCAGGCCTTCGAACTAAGCTTTTGTCTTTCCTGGGACTCCAGCTTGCAGTGGTAGATCACTGAATTCCTCAGCTTCCATAATGGCATGAGCCATATATAGATAGATGACTGATAGATCAATCCATCAATAGGTACATAGATGATAGATAGGATAAATAATAGATAGGTGATTGGTAGAGATAGATAGATGATAGATATGTAGATAGATACATAGATGATAAATAAATAGATAGATGATAGATTACATAAATAATAGATAATTGATAGAGATAGATAGATAGATAGATAGATAGATAGATACATAGATAGATAGATAGATGATAGATAGCCTCCTGTTGATTTTGTTCCTTTGACTAGTATACAATGGTCTGGGATTGCCAGTTCCTGGAAAACTGCATTGCTTTCACTTAGTCATTTTACCACATGTGTAGGAAGGGTGCTCCCTGAATACACACTGTGGAATTATTAATCTCAGTTTAGAACATTAGGAAAGGCATTATTTGCAGATTATACTTTCTATAAATCTCCTCCTTGCATGTTTCCTAAAACCTTCCTAACTATGGTCATGAAGTGATAATGTGTATCCTTATGCTTGGTGTCAGATCCTATTTTAAAAGAAGTTTATCTTGATTGCCTGTGATTGCAAATGTCCAGTGATTAGACTTACTTTTTACTTTCTTTCCCACTTTACTTACTCCTACTAGCTTTGAGCTAGTTACCAAATCTTTTCACAGCATCTTTTTCTGTAAAAGAGGAGTAAATATGGGGCTGGAGAGATGGCCTAGCCGTTGCGAGGACCGACCTTGCAGAGGACTCGAGTTCGATCCCAGCACCCAATGGCGGCCGAAAACCGTTCGAAAACTCCAATTCCAGGGAAACTCCGTTCCAGGGGAATCCGACACCCTCTTTGACCTCCGCGGCATTGCACAACAAGGGTGCACAGACTTGCATGCAGACAGTACATTCATACATCTACAGAATAAATAAAATTAATAAAAAAAGAGGAGTAAATATAAGGTCTACTCATAGACTGAATGGAAGTATTGAGTAAATTTTTCAGTGTGATAAATCAAAAAGGTCTGGTAATGAAAATCCTTCTGTCACTATTAACCATTCCTGTCATTACTATTACTCTCTCTCTTTTACAGATGAGGAAATAAAGCTAGGGAACTTATTTAAGGTGACATAGTTAGTGACAGAATTGGAATTTGAATCAAGTGCTTACAGGGTTCTTTATCCTGGGGGGTGAAACTGAAGGGGATTTATTCTCTTGGTGTCTCCTTTCCCCCCTAATATATATAATGGATGTGCATGACTTCAGAAGTCAGAAAATAATAAATTATATAACATCTTAAAAGCAAGCTGTGGAAATGCCCATACATAAACTTCTCCTTTGCCTTCTAAAGTCCTGTGCCATCTCAGGTTGTTACCTGCACTTCACTCCATCCTAATAACAACTAACATTTTAACAATAGTTTAAAATGTACAAAGTTCCCATCAGAAGTATTACCACAATCTTCAAAGCAGAACTTGCAGCTTATATTATTATAGCAATTATTATGCCCATTTTATTGTTAAGATTAGGCTTATAGAAATCTAAGGTCATTTAACAAGTAAGGAGTCAAAGACTCAGACCTAAATGTCCTCACTCCAGGTTGTCTCTTTGTATATGGTTTCCCTGTCTGCGTTTCGCCTCTCTGCTCTGGCCCTGTCGTGCAGATGTCCTGCACACCCTTGACCTTTGTCACAAACCACACCGATGACGTTACAGTTCAAGCCCGGCCTAGGGGAGATTCTGAGGTTCTCTAGCAGATTTTGTGACTTCCTACGGCACGTCATTCTTCTCTCTTTTTGTTTTTGTTATTTTTTGTTTTATTATTGTTATTTATTTCGGTATGTGTATCAATGTACTGTCTGCATGCAGGTTTGTGCACCCGTGTCGTGCAATGCCGCGGAGGTCAGAAGAGGGTCTCGGATTCTCCTGGAACTGGAGTTTCAGACGGCTCTCGGCCGCCATGTGGGTGCTGGGGATCGAACCCGGGTCCTCTGCAAGAGCGGTCGGCGCTCTTAACCGCTAGGCCATCTCTCCAGCCCTCTTCTCTCTTTTTTAACCTCATGATGATGTGTCCCTGGTTTAAATGCCTAGACTGTTTTAAATGCACCAAATATGTAGTTTCTCTTATTTAAATATTGTTCTTCCCTGTGAAAACATTAATGGCCTTCAGGGTTTAGCGATGATATACAATTTTTTTAAGTAGAAGTACTTTGGAAAGAGGTAGACACTAAACACATGTAAGATATTATTGTAATGTTGTCTGTGTGTAAACATATCCTAGATGAGTAGACATCCAGGCAAGGAAGAGGTAAACAGGCGCTTTGTGCTCTGGTGTAGATTTTATGAAAGGAATATTCTGAGTGCATATTTACTGCTGTAAAAAGGCAGGAATACTCTTCAATCCAGCATTTCCGCCCCTAGGAATCACACCTTTTAGATTATAACAAACTGTGTGAACAAAGGTTTATGTGAAAGGATGTTCATCATTGTTATTTATAATAGCTAAAATTATAACAACTCATATGCAAAATAAAGTGCTCTTAAATAAAATATGGCACTTTCATGTAATAGAACACCATGCAGCCATTAATTTCATGTTGTAGGAGACAATTTAATAGCATGGAATTTTTCATCATTTATTATTAAATTAAAAAGAACCTTACAAAACAATACATAAAGTGTGTTCCCAATTTTATTTTGTTTCTATGAGCACAGAAAATAGATTGGGCACATAAACACTAAAAGGTTAACTCTGAGTGGTTTCTAAATGATGATATTATAAATAATTTAAATTATTTATTTGTGCCTTTTATTTTATGATTTTTTATAATAAGCACTACTTTATAAAGATATGCATAAAAAGAAAAAAAACAGTGCAAAGATGAAAAAAGGCTATCTGTTTAGTTTATACCCCAAGATTAATTTAAATGAGACAGATTTCTTTAGAGTACTCCTAGAAATCATTCCATTTGCTTGTATTCACAATAGCTATACCTTAGCAACACTGCATCAGATGGACGCAGTTGCCTAAAATGCAGGAAGAAAAGTAGAAGGCATGAATCTCAAAAGGAAGCTTATTTTATTTTATTTTTTTATTTTAGTTTCAGAGCTTCACAGTTATGGTGTAAAATGTTGCCTTTTAGAAGAATTTTCTAAGACAATAGAACTTAGTAATCGGCCTAGTTGACTGGATTTTTTTTGTCAATTGTTAACTGTATTTCTTACCAGTTACATGTGTTCTGTGTTACATGGACTATAATTTCCAAGGGCTGTGGGGTTGGAGGCCTATTATAATACTGTTTTAGAGAAATCGCCTATTCATAATTTATTAATAGCTTTTCTATTACATTTTTGTGAAGTAAATTTAATTTGATACCTACTTGTATGCTATATTTCTTGGATCTTTCCAGACTTCTCCATCGGCCATTGATTTTATTTTTATTGTGCATGAACATAGCTGTCTTTTAAATACGGATCAAATGTATTCTCATCTTTCCATTAGTGTCATCCTTCTAATCTTTCTTAGGTATCAGCTGCCTAATCCCTCTTCAAGGCTTTCCTACCAACCACACCTTTCAAAACTTCCTAGATCTCATACACTACTATTCATCATGACTGATATGGGCACTCTTGGAGCCAACCTTTAATACCTGTGACAAGTCTGATTTTAGCCAATTTAAATCAGTTACCGAAGTAATTTTATAAGACAGTATATATAATTTTCTAACTTACTTCATAACTGTCACTGTATTCCAGTTACCATTGCTTCTGTAACTTTTTCCCCAAATGGTTTACGTTAAATTACTGACACTGGCCTGTCTACATCCAAATGTATCATTTCCTCAAACTTCCAAGCCCTGCTCTTCCGGAGTTCTTTTTTCTGTCCTTGCAAATCCCCTAAATGAGTAAGACATGATCTCTGGCTCTTTTCTTCGGCTCCTGATTTCTCAGTTGCTGAATCTGAATCTCCTGTCACTCTCCTTTAAGGCAGATTTGCTAGTGGTCTACTCTCACCGGTCTTCTCTCTCTTCCTTCAGCAACCTCCAAGATCATTCCTCTTCTTCCTCTCTCAATCTGTGAAGCCTTCCTAACTGACCGACCCATTCTTTTTTATTTTATTTTTTATTTTTTGGTCTTTTTCGAGACAGGGTCTCCCTGTAGCCCCAGCTACAGGGAGTCCTGGAACTCACTCTGTAAACCAGGCTGGCCTTGAACTCACAAAGATCCGCCTACCTACCTCTGCCTCCTATCTTTAACCACAGCTCTCACATTTATCCCCAGCTGCCTCAGAATGAACACTTCCTTTTTGTGTCCCCAAAGCTCCAGACAAGGTTACTATACATGCATTAAAATAAAGCAGAGCTGATATGCAGTGTCCAGCATAATCAACTGACTCTGTTCTCATCAACGTACTTTAAGCAATCAAAAAAAATGAGACTGTGAAGATTTGACTCAGAAAACAAGATGATCCTAATTTGCTCCTTGATTCTCCCTCCATGCTAAGGCTCTTAGACTAATAAAATCACAGTCTTAAGGCAAATGCCTCTGCTCCCTTCAATTTTCCTGTCTTGTCTTATCAAGCAATCTAAGTTGTAAGTTCAAGGGCCCTTCTTCCTATGTAGCTAAAAGTAACATTCTGATTAAACAGATCAATTAGCAATGGGTGTTATTTTGTAATTGACCCCTAAATCTGTGTCCAACACTGCACTATAAATGCTACAGAAGTTTTTTTTGGGTTTTTTTTTTTTTGGGTCTTTTCAAGACAGGGTCTCCCTGTAGCCCCAGCTGTCCTGGAACTCACTCTGTAGACCAGGCTGGCCTTGAACTCACAAAGATCCACCTGCCTCTGCCTCCCGAGTGCTAGGATTAAAGGCATGTGCCACCACGCCCGGCACTACAGAAGTATTTTTAAACTTTATATTGAAACCAATAAGGAAATCAACTTAGGATCATAAAATCAATTTGGTAGGTCACAACCAGCATTTAAGAAAGTATACCAGGGCACATTATATATGCATACACTAGATCTCAAAGTACTTATTTTTTATTTCTGTGAATCCTAGTAAATAATATTACTAGGAACCATAAAATAATTCATGTTTCTTCCTTCCGTATGCCTGAAATCTATCTTAGAAAAATAAAATGTGTGCATACAAAACAATGCTCTTTTGTTCATATCTAATAATAATCAGTCTTACACATTGCTTTGGATGTAGGTGTGAATGATCAAGGGTCTCTGGGAGGTAACTTGGTACAGTGGCTGGCACTATTGCAAGTAGACTGTGGATTTTGCATAGCTGGAAGAGTGATATAAAAACAACAGTATGACAGCCATTGATCAGATGGAGAAGGCAGATGTTCACACAAAGACTCCAAAATAAGTCTTGCTAAAACTGACTACGTGAGTGACATCTGTAATCTACTATAATGAAGCATGATCACAGCACACCATGGCAGCACTGACTAGCCAACTCATTCCTGTGCTAGAATCTTTTCTCTGGTGCCACATGTAACACACAGCATCACTGCCACCTATTTGCTTCTCTACCCTCTACAAGACTCTTCACTCTGTAGTCACAGTAGTTGATCCCATCTTGTTTGCCTTTTCTATCACTGAGTCTAGCATAGGGCCAGGCACAGGGTCCGCACTCCACAAATATTCATTGAACAAATAGCATCCAAATGTCTTTAGGATATTTTAGAATGTTACAAATTATTTTCCATTTTGGAACAGCATTTGGTGAGTTGAAGGTTGGATAATGAAGAAGTATTTTCCCTTTGTAGATCTATATTGCCTAGAAAATTGCATAAGTAGATAAAAATCTTATCATTTAAAATAAGTAATAATTTGTGCTTCAAATAAACAAGATTGGACTGCACTCCTCTTGGCTGTAGAAAACTCTTCTCGGTCACAGACATACCTAATTCTACCACACTTCTTCCTCCTCAGCATGAAAACTACGAACCTGTTAAAAGCATTTTCATATGAGGATGCAAGTGTGAGCTGAGAAAGAAATTATCAATGGTGAAATTAAAACTCTCATGCAAATCTAAAAGACCAAGTAAGTCATTAAAAATAACTAAAATGAGTCATTTAATAAAATAATAATGAGAATAAGATAGTTTGCATTCATTTCATATTTTCAGCAATGGGTTTCCTTTAAAACTTTTTGGAAATCAAATATAATAAACTTTCCTAGTAAATGTAGATTATGTCAGCCAGGCCCAAGTTTGAACGTAATGGTAATAATGTTCACAAACATAAAAATCACTTGATCTATGTAAATTTCCTATAGCTCAGTCAGGCTAGTAATCACCAGCGCAAACAGGCATTTTAAATGATTCCTGTCCTGTCACACAGCTGGTAGCAGAACTCAAACTAGATCTCAGCTTTATAATTTCATATATTTTCCCCAAAGTTAGTTGATTCAAACTTGATTAAAATTCAGACTACAAATAACACATTTACAAAATGCCCATTGCAGGATTTCCATAGGTATATTTCCCTAATATGAAGACAATGAAGAGGTCAGAGCTAGCATCATTCTCCATTTCTTTCTTGAGGGTGATTGTGTACACAGTGACTCTTCTCCAAGTGCCTGCCAACTTGGCAAGCCAGAGCAGGAGAGGAAACTGCAGGTCCACCACATGGCAGGCCAGCATCTTCTCTCCAGGCCAACAGGCCATTCTGCTAATGGGCTTTTGTATCTCATAATTAAATAAAGAAGCCATGTAATGTATGCTTATCTCTTCACTTGATGGAATTCTGGTCTCTTGGGCTACCTAAGGTATGTATGTCATAAATAACATTCCAACTACATTTAAAAAGCTTGTAGATTATGTTTGAAGTAGAAAGATAATTTCTTTTCCTTTGGGAAAAAAAATCCAGGAAATTGGAGGAAAGAAGTTTTAAGTATATTTGTGGGATTTTTGTCTGTCAAAAAAAGAAAGGAAAATCTAATGCTTTGGTCTCCTTTGATTTCCGTTCTGACAGTTCCTGGTGTGAGTTCTACTATCACTGCATCATCAAGACTGACGATCATTCATGGAGTAAACAAAGAACACAGCCCAGGATGCACTACTTCCAGAATATCTTGTCTCCGGAGCCAGTGGCCACATTGCAAACATGACAACAAATGAATTGATGATAGCATCTGCTTAATCTGGCTTTTGCCCACATGTCACAGCTGTAATGTCTTTAATTGAGACTTTTATATTTGCTATAGTCTAGTTTCTTCATTTCCTGTTCTCTAGATTGAGCTCAATTTAATCAACATTGACTGAGAAGCTGTCAGTTTTAGTTGTGCTAGATCTTCTTACCTTTTTGTTTAAGAAACATGCAAACCAAATGTCTTAATATGAAATGGTTGTATGACATCACTTTAATAAACCAAAATGTGTCTGCAATTTGTTAAAAACTATGAACATTTTGAGGGAATTTTTCAAAGTCTCTACAAAGTGCATACATAATAGTAGTTGGTGTTTCTGAAATATCTTTTTATACAAATGAAAAGTCAGTCAATAATAAAATTATTAATTCATTTGTAAGCTTAGAATAAGAATAATTTAAGAATTATTAATTTAAGAATTATTAATTCATTTGTAAGCTTTGAATAAGAATAATTTTAATACTTAAGATAAATGAAAAATAATTCAGCAAGAACCTACTTCAAATTTTTGCCAGTAATTTGGTAAAAATTTAAGAGACAATAGATGATTTACCCATAGGAGGAAAAAAGTCATTGACTTACTATGGTAAAAATTCACAAACACTCTTACTTACATTAAATTATCCTAAAGTCAAGGCAAAGTAAAATTACATTAGTGTACCCTTCAATACTCACTTAGGCCAAACAGACTTCCAGGTTAATTCCACTTATGATTTGGATAGTTTTTAAGTGCCAATATTTGTATATCTATATAACATTCTCAGCATAAGATGGGTGCATCAACTACCAGTTTATAGCCAAGTACAATTTGAAATATAATTCATGGTTCAGTCATAGTGGATCTGTTATTATAATCAGTTTTAATGAGCTGTACATTTAAAAATGAATTCTTATACATATACGTAGGCATCATAAAACCCAGCATTGTCATACACAATGAGTGTTTAACAAAAATTAATGTATGTATAGAGACCCATTCTATATATATTGCCCTCCACAAGAGCTTTAGAACTTAAGTGCATGGCCAATGTTGCCCTCTAGTGGCCAGCATGCCTAGATGGGTTAGGGCACCAGAGATTCCACCAGGGAGTTAATTAGATAGAATACCACATTCTGAGTTGTGTATGGTAGAGAGATGACCGGTGATTTTTTTTGACAAGTGACAACTTTGTAAGATTGTAACACAAATCTAAATAAGTCATGTGTAATATGATTTGAGGGGAACAAACATTTCATTTTTTATTTTTTTTACATCTCATTTTTATACATATTTTGATGTCATTTCTATTAATCCCATACTCATTGCAAAAACTAATTGGAATGAACTGATGTGGTTTAAAAAAAACTTTTGAGGAACGTTTTGATATCTATCAAAAGCTGCTATATATTTTGATAATCATTTAACCTATATAGTTTGAATATGAGCATTTTCAGAGTGAAAGCAGCTTACTCTAGTGTATAGTGTAATCTTCGTTCTCCTTTTCTCTCTTATTGTAGAAGAAAAAAGAACCCCCTCCCTTCCTTCCACCATGTTCTCTCTCATGGACCGTGGTTAGCATGGGCTCCTGTGCCATCACTGCTCTCTTCACGGTTTCCAGAGAGGAGTTAAAGAGACATTTCTGAATCAGGGAGCACCCGGTAGCCCTAGAAAAGGTCTAAATGGAATTCTTGCCCACATGGCCACTTTCCTCTTTTGATGGAATATTCTAGCATTCCTCTTCCTTCTTTACATTGTCTATTCATTGTAGTACAAAAGTCTGTAAAGGATAGCATAACTGAGATTGATATAAGTGGATCCCATTTACTACTTACTTGGTGAGAAGACAGGGCTGTATGCATGCTTTTTGGTTTAGGGTTTGTGTTCTGAAGAAAATAAGACTGAAGTTATTCTCCTTTCAAAAATAAAAAGGTGAAAAGAAGGCAAAAGCAAAGAATTGTCATTAATAAAACTAAGAGTACATGCACATGTACAGGGTCCAATACTATTAACAACACTGGCACGAATTTGGCATGGAGATATGCCCTGGCAACTATTTTGTGCCCTCCAGCTGCACTAGGCATAACTCAGGAGAATCTAATTTGCATTACTCAGCATTAGACCTGGAAAGACCTAGCTCATCCATCAATGGTCCAGACACCAGCAGCATTTGAGGTGTAATTTGAAGTTGATGAACATTTGCTGTCTAGGAGATAAGGCTATTTTCTCTTTACACAAAAGAATCTGCACCTGTCTCTTACAGTCAGGGCCAATTATGGATAAAACTCTAATTTGTTTATAGTCTAGACTCCTAAAGCAATAATTTCTTCTTGGATTTCCTCTTTGTCCTCCATACGGGGAGGTTCCCCGGCCATCCCAGGCCTCCTGGTGGTCCCTACCTAGATGTTCACTGCCGTGTATCTTCATGCCTCAATCGTTAGTCAGACTCCTACCTTGGGAATTCTAGTCCCTAACTTTCTTGTATAAAATAATGTATTTCATTTTTCAAGGATCCCCTTACTATCAGATGATAAATCATGGAGATGAGTAAACAAAATTAAATATATTTAGTTATTGCTTAAGTAATTTATAAAGGCCATATAATTATCTGCTTTGGATAAAGAGGCCACAGCTGGATGAGATCTTTAAATGATCTTTCTTAATTCTCTCAATAATATAAACTTCAACCAAAGCCTCATGGAGTAGATAGTCTCAACAAATAAGTGTTTTTACATTTTTCAAATCACTCTTATCTTTACTTCATGCAACCATGTTTGAAGACCTATAACCACTTAGACATTCAATAAAATACTCTCCCTGACTGAGGGTGGGTTTTCTTTAAGAGTGTGATCCCCAATAGGTTAACCACGTTTCAGGACACATGCCGAAGGACATTTGTGGACATAAACTTGACTCTGTAGGCTTTAAAATGTATGACAGAGTACTTGAAACCCTCCAGTGATAGGGCTATAAAAGGTATGCAGATTTGAGAGAGGGACTAAATATAATCAAAATATATTGTATGGAATCCTCAAAAATTCAATTAAAATAAATAAAAATTAAAATGCAAAAATTAAAAAATACCCTCCCTGAACCTTGGTTTAAGTCTACTGACTTACGGTATCAAAATATAAATGTGATATCATTTTCTACCCAAAATGACTTAAATTTTTATGTTAGACTCTAAATAACAACTTCTGAAAAGAATATGGAAAAACCTTGATCTTTCCTACACTAGAGTACAACTTTATACAACCACTATGATTTGACAGAATGTAGTAAAGTGATGTAGTGCATATCTGGAAGATTCACTCTCAGGTAAACATCTAACACAATACCTGTCTATATTCGTGCAAAAGTCTGTCTAGAAGGTTCAGATCAATACTGATTGTGATGTAAAAACCTCAAGCATGGGACTTGTGCCTGCTGTCACCATTGCTATGTGTTAATGTGAGGAACTGACCAGCTGCTTGGCTAACTGTTTCTTTCTGGTCATCTACCTTACAATCTTCCTGCTCCTTCTTCTGCATGATTTCTGGGCCTTGGGAGGCAGAAGTTCGATACAGGTGTCCTATTCTCTGCAGCCTCTTCTTATCTTCGTGTTGGTCAGTTGTGGGTTTCCATGTTAATCACCATTTTCTGGACAAGAAAACTTCTCTGGTGAGAGCTGAGAGATATGTTTATCTATAGGTATAACAGTAAGTCATTAGGAGTCAGTTTAATACAATAACTATTTAGTAGAAAACTAGTATCAGTTCTCCCTTTATGTCCTATGACCTGTCTAGCCTAAGGTTCCTAAGTCTAATGTCATTGTCAGATATGGGCTCCATTCTATGAAACAGACCTTAAATCCAATAAAGAGTGATTGGTTATTTCCATAAATCCATGCCACTATTTCATTGGTGGGCATATCTTGCCAGGTCACTTGTTATTATAGTTCATAAGATTCACAGCTGGGTAGGGTTGATGATTCTTTGTTGCCTTCTGGTAGTATGCACAGTATCTTCCAACACTATGGACATTAGCCAGTAGAGATGAGGGTCTGGAATCAGCACCAGCTTGATTTCTCCTTGTTCATTTTATAGCTCATGTATATAGTGTCTTCAGCAACAGGGTCTGACCATTCAGTTTTGGTTGGTAACCAAGAGCGGAGACAATGGCCAATGGTGTTTGAAGGTCTAAGGGACCCTTGGTCAATAGCTTCTAGAGAGGGAGTTCATACTTAGCAGTGAGGTTTTTTTCTTTTCATTAATTTATGATGTCTAGTCTAGAATGGGTAGTCTCCCTGTCATAAGATACTTTCTTTCTTTCTTTCTCTTTTTTTTTTGTCTTTTTGAGACAGGGTCTCCTGTCTTTTTGATTTTATGTGTATGAATGTATTGCTTACCTGTATGTAAATGGACCGATGTCATGCAATGCATGTACAGGTCAGAAGAGGGTGTCAGAACCTCTGGAACTGGAGTTACAGACAGTTATTAGATACCATGTGGGTGCTGGGAATCAAACCTGGGTCCTCTGCAAAAGCAAGCAATGCTCTTAACCTGTCACCCATTCCTCCAGTCCCCTATGCTGTGATATTCTTTTTTTTTTTTTTTTTTTTTGTATGTGTATGAATGTACTGTCTGCATATAAATTTGTGCACCTATGTTGTGCAAGGCCGTGGAGGTCAGAAGAGGGTCTCGGATTCCCCTGGAACTGGAGTTCTCCTGGAATTGGAGTTACAGATGGTTCTCAGCCACCATGTGGGTGCTGGGGATCGAACCCAGGTCCTTTGCAAGAGCAGTCAGTGCTCTTAACCGCTAGGCTATCTCTCCAGCCCCCAATTTTTCTTTTAATTATTCGTGCTTCAATTTGAAAATTAAGAGAGATCAAGAAACTAATAGACTGCCACGGGGGCAGGGGCCTTCCAGGGAGGGGGTGGTAGAATGCAGTGATATTGTTAGAATACTAAATAGTCTCCATAAAATTGCCTGGTAAACACTATAATATATGTAGTCTATCTGTTGAAAAATCTACCTTTCCAGTTTCACTGGTCAGTCATCTGGTCATGGCATCACCCCTGGGAAGGCAAGTTCAACTAAGTCATGCTAAATAGGTGGGCGGAATACCTAGTGTGTTCATGAGACACTGAACTTTTCTTGCCTTCTAGTGCAGTGCTTCTGCATCTGGCCACAGACATGGAGGTCTCTGTAAGTCTGCCCTCTTTCCTGAAGAATTCAGAAAAGCATAATCTCTCCTTTTCTTTTTCATAGCCCTTTCTAAACACGCTTTCTTTAATGCTTTGAGCTGCCCTAGCATCTTGTATTTCTTTGCTTTTTTTCTAAAGCTCCTTCTCCCCACCAGGTGGCTGCCAGTAGACCATGTGTCTAACTGCCAGGCAGGCTTCTGCTCGCATGGTCTCTTCACTTTTCCCTTCTCCCCTCCAATCTCCTCTTCAAGGCAGCTGCTGAGAGCCCCAGCTTGCCTGCCTTGAGGATTTTTCTTTAAAATTCCAATAAAATTGTCCTAAAGCCACCATTGGTTCCATTCTTAAATTCTTTTATGACTGAAACTAAGATCCCTGTAGGGGACGCTCTTTCTACCCATTTCATTATGAAAAGAGAAAGAGAAATATTAGGATAGAAAGGGTTAAATGGGTTGGGGAGGAAAAACAACCCTTGCAAGATGCAGGGGACAGTTTGGCAGAATGCATTATCTGGAGTGGGGTGGTGGGTCGGGTGGAAGGAAAGGGAAATCTGCTCTGATCTGAATTGGACAAATGATGATGAAAGAGCACAAACCATCTAATAAAAAATTAAATAAAAGAAAAAAAAAACAATGCTGGACTGAACTATTCAAGGGGGAAATCAGTAAATCTTCACTTAGCAATGTAGAACAAAATAGATTTCAGATGAATTAAAGAGTTAAGTGTAAAAGATGAAACCATATAATACTCACGAATGAAAGTACAAATTAAACACAGCAAAAAAAAAAAAAAAAAAAAGAAAAAGGGAAGAAAAAAGGGATTTATTGAAAAAGAAGAGAGATTATGCTTTCTGAATTCTCTAGAAAGAGGTGCAGAATTAAGAGACCTCCATGTTCTGTGGCGCAGATGCAGAAGCACTGCACTAGAGCAAGAAAAGTTCAGTTGTCTTTTCATGAACACACTAGGTTATTGATCCAGCACCACCTATTATAGTCTTGTACTCAGTTGAACTTGCCTTCCCAGGATGGTGATGCCATGATACCAGATGACTGAGACCCAGTGAAACTTCGGAAAGGTTAGATCTTTTCAAACAAGAAGACTAACATAATTTATAAGCTCGCTTTCAAACCCACCAGGCAATTTTATGGCAGACTACATTGTATTCTAACAAATATCACTGCATTCTACCAACCCCTCCTAGGAAGCTCGCCCCTCCCCCGTGCACTCCACTAGATTCGTTATCATCTCATCTTCTCAAATGTGAGCTACAAACATGCAAAAACACAAATAAAAAAAAAATTGGGAGCTGGAGAGTAGCCTAGCGGTTAGTTAGCACACCTGACGCTCTTGCAAAAGACCTGGGTTCGTCCCCAGCACCCACATGTGGCTAGCGAACATCTGTAACATCCAATTCCGGAGAACTCCATTCCAGGGGAATCCGAGACCTCTTCTGACCTCCTACGGCCTTGCCACAACATAGGTCACAAATCTATGCAGGACACGTACATTCATTAACATTACAAAAAAAAAGAAAGAAAATAAACAGCAATGAATATCACAGCATAGTGGGATGGAGGATTTATGGGTGCAGGCTTAAGAGCATTGTCTTGCTTTCAGAGGACCTGTAGGTTTGTCCCTAAGCACCCCACACTGGTATCTGAATAATGTCTGTGAACTCCAGTTCCAGAGGTTCTGACCCTCCCTCTTCTGACCTGTATCATGCATGCTGACATCGAGTCCATTTAATACAGTTAAGCAACTACATTCATACACATAAAAATAAAAAAAAAAAAGACAAGAGAGTAACAAGAACAAAAAAAATAAAGAGAAAAATGAAAGAAAGAACGAAAGTATCTTTCATGAAGGGAGACTACCCATTCTAGACTACGACATCATAAATTAATTGGAAAAAGAACAAAAACCTCACTGCCTAAGTATGAACTCCCTTCTCTAGACGCAACTTGACCAAGGGTCCTATTAGACCCTTAAAACACCATTGGGCCTTTGTCTCCAGTCCTTGGTTACAAACCCAAACACTGAATGGGTCAGACCCTGTTGCTGAAGGACACTATATACAATGAGCTTAAAATTAGAACAAGGAGAGAAGTCAACTGCTGTGATTCAGACCCTCATCTCTACTGGCTAATGTCCATAGTGTTGGAAGATACTGTGCATACTACCAGAAGGCAACAAAGAATCATCAACCCTACCCAGCTGTGGTGCATCTTATGAAACTATAATAACAAGTGACCTGGCAAGATATGCCACCATGAACCATAGTGGCAGGATGTATGAATAACCAAATACACTCTATTTGTGGAGTTAAGTGCATTCAGCATGGAGGCCACATAGACAATGGACATACTTAGGAACCTATTAGGCTATACAGCGTCATCAGGACTCAAAGGAAAATCTGAACTCTAGTTTTCTGCTAAAAAGTAAATAGTATTAAACTGACTCCTAATAACTATTGTTATATACCTAATAGGATTAAAATCATATCTCTCTCAGCTCTCACCAGAGAATGTTTCTTGTCCGAAAATTGGTGATTAAACATGGAAAACCCACAACCTGACCAACACGAAGATAAGAAGATGGCTGCAGAAAGAAATAGCGGACACCTGTATCGAACCTCTGCCTCCAAGGCCCAGAAATCATGAGAAAGTAAGGAGCAGGAAGATTGTAAGGTAGTTCTGACAGAAAGAAACAGTGTTACGAAGCAGCTGGTCAGTTCCTCACTTTAACACAATAGCATAGGTTTGACAGCAGACACGTCCCATTGCTTGAGGTTTTACATCACAATCACTAATTGATCTGAACCTTCTAGACAGACTTTTGCACGAATATAGACAGGTATTGTGTTAGATGTTTACCTGAGAGTGAATCTTCCAGATATGCACTACATCACTTTACTACATTCTGTCAAATCATAGTGGTTGTATAAAGTTGTACTCTAGCGTAGGAAAGATCAAGGTTTTTCCATATTCTTTTCAGAAGTTGTTATTTAGAGTCTAACATAAAAATTTAAGTCATTTTGGGTTCGATTAGAAAATGAGCTATCACATTATATTTTGATACCGTAAGTCAGTAGATAAACCAAGGTTCAGTGAGAGGGTATTTTTTTAATTTTTGCTTTTAAGTTTTTATTTATTCTTAATTGAAATTTTTGGATCCATACAATATGTTTTGATTATATTTAGTCCCTCTCTCAAATCTGCATACCTTTTATAGCCCTATCACTGGAGGGTTTCAAGTACTCTTGTCATACAGTATTTTAAAGCCTACAGAGTCAAGTTTGTGTCCACAAATGTCCTTCGGCATGTGTCCTGAAACGTGGTTAACCTATTGGGGATCACATCTTACAAGCAAACCCACCCTCAGTCAGGAGAGTATTTTATGAATGGTCTAAGTGGTTATAGGTCATTCAAACATGGTTGCATGAAGTAAAATAATGAGTGATTGAAAAAAATGTAAAAAAACACTATATTTGTTGAGACTATTCTCACTCCATGAGGCTTTGGTTGAAGTATTATCCCCAGTCTATTATTTGAGGAGAATTTAAAGTAACAGATCATATTTAAGATATCTACATCCAGCTCGTGGCCCATTATCCAAAGGCAGATAATTATTATGGCCTTTTTAACATTACTCTTAAGCCATAACGAAATATATTTAATTTTGTTTACTCATCTCCATGATTTATCATCTGATTTAGTAAGGGATCCTTGAAAAATGAAATACATTATGGAAAAACAACCCTGTGAAGATGCAGGGACAGTTTTTGGCAGACATGCAATCTGGGTGGGGTGGGGGTCGGGTGGAAGGAAAGGGAAATTAGCCTGAGAATGGAATGGACAAGTGATGATGAAAATGCACAAACCATCAATAAAAATTAAATAAAAGAAAAAAAAAACATATGCTGGGATGAACTATTCAAGGGGGAATCAGTAAATCTTCACTTAGCAATGTAGAACAAAATAGATTTCAGATGAATTAAAGAGTTAAGTGTAAAAGAATGAAACCATATAATACTCAGAATAAAGTACAAATTAACACAGCAAAAAAAAAAAAAAAAAAGGAAGAAAGAAAGGCGCTATTTATGAAAAAGAAAAAGAGAGATTATGCATTTTTCTGAATTCCTTTCAGGAAAGAGGTGCAGACTTAAGAGGACCTCCATGTCTGTGGCCAATGCAGAAGCACTGCACTAGAAGGCAAGAAAAGTTCAGTGTCTCATGAACACACTAGGTATTCCGCCATCTATTTAGCATGACTTAGTTGAACTTGCCTCCGCAGGGGTGATGCCCATGACACAGATGACCACGCATGAAATGGAAAGAGTAGATTTTTCAACAAATAGACTACAATTTTATAGCTCGATTTCAACACCAGGCACATTTATTGGGCACACGAACATTGTATTCTAACAAATATCACTGCATTCCTACCACCCCCGTCCCTGGAAGGCCCCTGCCCCCGTTGGCAGTCTATAGTTTCTTGATCTCTCTTAATTTTCAAATTGAGCTACGAATAAATTAAAAGAAAAAATTGGGGCTGGCGAGGATAGCCTAGCGGTTTAGGCACTGACGCTCTTGCAAAGGTACCTGGGTTCGTCCCCCAGCACCCACTAGTGGCTGAGAACATCGTGTAACTCCAATTCCAGGAGGAACTCCATTGTCCAGGGAATCCGAGAACCTCTTCTGACCCCACGGCTGCACAACATAGGTGCACAAATTTTATGCAGGACACGTAACATTCATAACATTACAAAAAAAAAAAAGGAAAACAAAGATATACACCAGCATAGGGGACTGGAGGAATGGGTGCAGGTTAAGAGCATTTGCTTGCTTTTCAGAGGACCCCGGTTTGGTTTCTCCCAGCACCCACCTGGTAATCTATAATGTCTGTAACTCCAGTCCAGAGGTTCTGACACCCCTCTTCTGACCTTACATGCATGGCTGACATCGGTCCATTACATACATTAAGCAATACATCATACACATGAAAATCAAAAAGACAGGAACCTGTCTCAACAAACAAAAGAAAAAGAGAAAGAACGAAAGAAAGAACGAAGTAGTATCTTATGACAGGGAGACTACCCATTCTAGACTAGACATCATAAATTAATTGAAAAGAAAAAAACCTCACTGCTAAGTATGAACTCCCTCTCTAGACGCTCTTGACCAAGGGTCCTTTAGACCCCCTTACAAAACCATTGGGCCTTGTCTCCTCTCTTGGTTACAAACCCAACACTGAATGTGGTCAGACCCTGTTTGCTGACAGGACCAATATATACAATGAGCTCTAAATGTAGAACAAGGAGGAGAAGTCAAGCTGGTGCTGATTCCAGACCCTCATCTCTACTGGCTAATGTCCATAGTGTTGGAAGATACTGTGCATACTACCAGAAGGCAACAAAGAATCATCAACCTACCCAGCTGTGTGTGCATCTTATGAAACTATAATAAAGGCTGACCTGGCAAGATATGCCACTGACGCAGTAGTGGGACAGGTGGTATGGGAGTAACCACTCTCTGCTTGGAGTTAAGGCCCACTCCACAAGAAAGAATCCACCAAGAACCTATTGCTATATAGGTCACAGGCCATAAGAGAAAATCTACTACTATTGTTCTGCTAAAAAGAAATAGTATTAAACTGACTCCTAATGAACTATTGTTATACCTATAGATTAAAACATATTCTCTCGCTCTCACCAGAGAGTTTCTTGTCCCGAAATGGTGGTTAACATGGAAACCCACAACTGACCAACACGAAGATAAGAAGAGGCTGCAGAGAATAGGACACCTGTATCGAACCTCTGCCCTCCCAAGGTCCCAGAAATCATGCAGAATAAGGAGCAGGAAGATTGTGGTAGCTGACAGAAAGAACCATGTTAGCAAGCGCAGCTGGTCCGTTTCTTCACTTTACACAATTAGCCATGGTTTTGACAGCAGGACACGTCCCATGCTTGAGGTTTTTACATCACAATCAGTATTGATCTGAACCTTCTAGACAGACTTTTGCACGAATATAGACAGGTATTGTGTTAGATGTTTACCTGAGAGTGAATCTTCCAGATATGCACTACATCACTTTACTACATTCTGTCAAATCATAGTGGTTGTATAAAGTTGTACTCTAGCGTAGGAAAGATCAAGGTTTTTCCATATTCTTTTCAGAAGTTGTTATTTAGAGTCTAACATAAAAATTTAAGTCATTTTGGGTTCGTATTAGAAAATGGCTATCAAATATATTTTGATACGTAAGTCAGTAGATAAACCAAGGTTCAGGGAGAGGGTATTTTTTAATTTTTTGCTTTTAATTTTTATTTCTTAATTGAAATTTTTCGGATCCATACAATGTTTTGATTATATTTAGTCCCTCTCTCAAATCTGCATACCTTTTATAGCCCTATCACTGGAGGGTTTCAAGTACTCTGTCATACATTTTAAAGCCTACAGAGTCAAGTTTGTGTCCACAAATGTCCTTCGGCATGTGTCCTGAAACGTGGTTAACCTATTGGGGTATCCATCTTCAAGCAAAACCACCCTCAGTCAGGGAGAGTATTTTATTGAATGTCTAAGTGGTTATAGGTCTTCAAACATGGTTGCATGAAGTAAAGATAAGAGTGATTTGAAAAATGTAAAAACACTTATTTGTTGAGACTATCTACTCCATGAGGCTTTGGTTGAAGTAGTTATACCCCCCCCAAGTTTCTATTATTTGAGGAGAATTAAGAAGTCAACAGATCATATTTTACAGATATCTCATCCAGCCGTGGCCATTATCCAAAGCAGTAATTATATGGCCTTTTTACATACTCTTAAGCCATAACCAAATATATTTAATTTTGTTTACTCATCTCCATGATTTATCATCTGATAGTAAGGGGATCCTTGAAAAATGAAATACATTATNTTTTTTAGCTATAAGTGATAATCCATGAGTATAAGCATCCTTCGTGCAAAACCAATCTACAGACTGTTGTGCCCAAACCCCCACAGTCCCACCATTCAGTGGGGGGTGACAGGTTGTTTGTTCAATCAAGTTGATCAAATGAGTGTCCAGACTACATCGCTGTAGTTTCACCGTTCACCCCAATCGCAGCCTTTACATTCTACCACGCCCCCTCTTCCGCAGACTGTTCCCTAGGCTTAGAAAAGGGGCACAGGTGGATGAGAAGTAAAACTGTCCTCTTTCTCTGGAGCTGTTGACTTGGATTCTGGTCAATTCTGGCTGTTTCCTTTCATGGGCTGACAGTAGCCCTTTCTAAACACGCTTTCTTTAATGCTTTGAGCTGCCCTAGCATCTTGTATTTCTTTGCTTTTTTTCTAAAGCTCCTTCTCCCCACCATGTGGCTGCCAGTAGACCATGTGTCCCAGCTGGGCTGGAGCTCATTATTTAGACCATGCTGGCCTTGAACTCACAGAGATCTGCCTGCCTGTCTCCCGAGTGCTGGGATTAAAGGCATGTGCCACCATGCCCAGTTAATGCCTATGCTTATACTTTAAGAAGCTTCTATTGTGGTGTGTTTCAATTTTTCTAAAGGCTTTTAGTGTTACTTATGCCCCCCCATATATCCTCTTCTGCCATGCCCTTCCATTCCCCAACCCATTTAACCCTTTCTATCCTAATATTTCTCTTTCTCTTTTCATAATGAAATGGGTAGAAAGAGCGTCCCCTACAGGGATCTTAGTTTCAGTCATAAAAGAATTTAAGAATGGAACCAATGGTGGCTTTAGGACAATTTTATTGGAATTTTAAAGAAAAATCCTCAAGGCAGGCAAGCTGGGGCTCTCAGCAGCTGCCTTGAAGAGGAGATTGGAGGGGAGAAGGGAAAAGTGAAGAGACCATGCGAGCAGAAGCCTGCCTGGCAGTCAGACACATGGTCTACTGGCAGCCACCTGGTGGGGAGAAGGAGCTTTAGAAAAAAAGCAAAGAAATACAAGATGCTAGGGCAGCTCAAAGCATTAAAGAAAGCGTGTTTAGAAAGGGCTATGAAAAAGAAAAGGAGAGATTATGCTTTTCTGAATTCTTCAGGAAAGAGGGCAGACTTACAGAGACCTCCATGTCTGTGGCCAGATGCAGAAGCACTGCACTAGAAGGCAAGAAAAGTTCAGTGTCTCATGAACACACTAGGTATTCTGCCCACCTATTTAGCATGACTTAGTTGAACTTGCCTTCCCAGGGGTGATGCCATGACCAGATGACTGACCAGTGAAACTGGAAAGGTAGATTTTTCAACAGATAGACTACATATATTATAGTGTTTACCAGGCAATTTTATGGAGACTATTTAGTATTCTAACAATATCACTGCATTCTACCACCCCCTCCCTGGAAGGCCCCTGCCCCCGTGGCAGTCTATTAGTTTCTTGATCTCTCTTAATTTTCAAATTGAAGCACGAATAATTAAAAGAAAAATTGGGGGCTGGAGAGATAGCCTAGCGGTTAAGAGCACTGACTGCTCTTGCAAAGGACCTGGGTTCGATCCCCAGCACCCACATGGTGGCTGAGAACCATCTGTAACTCCAATTCCAGGAGAACTCCAGTTCCAGGGGAATCCGAGACCCTCTTCTGACCTCCACGGCCTTGCACAACATAGGTGCACAAATTTATATGCAGACAGTACATTCATACACATACAAAAAAAAAAAAAAAAAAAAAGAAAATCACAGCATAGGGAACTGGAGGAATGGGTGACAGGTTAAGAGCATTGCTTGCTTTTGCAGAGGACCCAGGTTTGATTCCCAGCACCCACATGGTATCTAATAACTGTCTATAACTCCAGTTCCAGAGGTTCTGACACCCTCTTCTGACCTGTACATGCATTGCATGACATCGGTCCATTTACATACAGGTAAGCAATACATTCATACACATAAAATCAAAACAATAAAATATTTTTTAAAAACCCAGCATAAGCATGAGGAAGCAGGTAAGAAACCCCAAACCAACCTAAGGAAATCATGGCAACTGATAGGTAATGGGAGGGGCAGCGTCAGTGTCTTACAGGGATGGGACTCTTGGTAAGTTAACCAGGCTCCAGTGGATGGAGCCACACTGAAGGACATTTGGGGACACAAATTGACTCTATAACCCTTATTTCACACACACACACACACACACACACACACACACACACATACACACACACATTGTAGTTTGCTTTCATACTGTTGTGAGAAAACACTCTTACTGACTTGGTGAGGAAAGAGTTTATTCATCTTACATCTCTCTGGTCACAGTTCATCATTGAGGGAGCCCAAGATAGGAACTCAGGGCAGGAACCTGGAGGCAGAAGCACAGGCCATGTAGGAATGCTGCTTAATGGCTTGCTTTCCTGTCCCATGCTCAGCCTGCTTTCTTATACAATACAGAACAAACTGCTCAGAGTGGCACCACCTATGATGCATCAGGCCCCCCCATCACTCAAAAATCAAGGAAATTCTCACAGACATGGCCACAGGCCAGTCCAATGGAGATAATTCCCAAATGGAGGCTCCCTCAGTCCATATGTGTCAAGTTGACGCTAAAGCTATCAGCACAATTGACCCCTTGTCAACTTGACACACCTTACTAATAACCACAACCTTTCCATTTTTGGTCTCCAAGATATGATGTTAACATTAATATCACTACATAGAACAGTACAACTTTATTTTTTTATTTTTTATTAATTTTTTATGTGTGAGTGTACTGTCTGCATGTAGGTTTGTGCACCCATGTCCTGCAATGCCACAGAGGTCAGGAGAGGGTGTCTAATTCCCCTGTAACTCAATCCTCTGCAAGAGCAGTTGGTGCTCTTAACTGCTAGGCCATCTCTCCAGCCCAGGACAGTACAACTTTAAAAGCCCCACAGTTCTTAAAAAAAAAAAAAAAAAAAAATTCAAACACTTAAAAGTTAAAAGTCTCTTTCTTAAAAGTCTTTCAACTATAGGATCCTGAAAATTAAAAGCAAGTACTGTTTTATTTCAAAGGGAAGAATGGGGCACACTTAAGCAAAACCTAAGTCCAGCAAGGTATCTCAAGTCTGGACACCTGGGATTCACTCACAATCTTCTGGGCTCCAAAGGCTTTCCGCAGCTCCCTCTCTCCAACTCTGCCATCTGTGGCACACACAGCTCATCTTGAAGGCCCAGGCCAGGTCCATTTCACACCTGCTGCTGCTCTTGGTGGTTGTCCCATGGTCCTGGCATCTCAAAAAAGCTGGCGTCTCCACTGAAACTGAGGCAGCACCTTCACCAATGGGCTCTTCTAACCTCTTCTGTTGCAAAGCCTCAGCTTCTCTTCATGACTCCTGCAACCTGGGGTCTTCACTGCAACTGAAGGTGCACTTTGACCAACGGCCTTTCCTAGCCTCTCCAGTGCCAAGCCTCGGCTGCTCTCTGTGACTCCTGCATGCTTTCAACACCAGAACCATATAGAAGATTCTTACACATTACCAAGTCCTGCTTCCAGCTTGAGATGGAGGCTCAGATCCCCTCTGGACCACAACTTCTGTGTGCTGACCCTGAGGAAATTCTTTCCCAGAAGATTTCAGCACAGTGATGCTGGTTTTTTGTTACTTAAGCTTATTTTCCAGCCCCAGCTAAGGAGCATCAATTGTCCCAGTAAAACAAAGGTTTTACTTCAGGTTCTGGTCTCTTTTTTTTTTTTTTTTTTTTTTTTTTTTTGAATACAGGGTTTCCCTGTAGCCCCAGCTGTCTGAGAGCTCACTCTGTAGACCAGACTGGCCTTGAACTCACAGAAATCTTCCTGCCTCTGCCTCCCAAGTGCTAGGATTAAAGGTGTACACCACCACACTTAGCTTCTGGTCTCTTCTTAATCTCAGCTGATTCTTCAACCCCAGTTGACCTGAATCTGCAGATTTTCAATTCAAAACATCACACAAACAGCCCTATATTCTCTGCTTCCCTTTGAAGCTTCACGAGCCAGGCCCACATCATCTACAACTTTTTCAGCATAACTGTTCTAAGCTCCACAGCAAGGAATCCTAAGCACTCAATAGCTTTTCTAGCCCAAAGTTCTAAATGCTTCCATAATCCTTCCAAAAACAACTGAGTTAGGTCTGTCACAGCAACACCCCATCATCCTGGTACCAATTTCTGTTCCAGTTTGCTTTCATATTGCTGTGAGAAAACACTCTGACCAATACCAACTTGGAGAGGAAAGGGTTTACTTGGCTTATGTCACTCGGGTCACAGTTCATCGATGGGCGAGCCCAAGGTAGGAACACAGAGCAGGAACCTAGCAGAAAGAGCCGAAGCACAGGCCATGTGGGAACGCTGCTTACTGCCTTGCTCCCCTGGCCCATGCACAGCCTGCCTTCTTACACAACACAGAACAACCTTCCCAGTGGTGGCACCACATACAATGCACCAGGCCCTCCCTCATCACTCAACAAACAAACAAACAAATACTCCACAGACATGGCCACAGGCCCATCCAATGGAAGCAATCTCCAACTGAGGATATTGAAACTAAGGACCTGTGCATGTTAAACATGGGTTCTACCACACAGCTACACTCCCAGTCCTTTACTCTGATTCATGATCAGTATGTTCATTCTGTAGAAGTGTACAAAGTGTTACACATTGACTGTAATATGCTCCTCCCTCTATGTACCTTATAATAAAAATGTAACTCATAACCTACGGTAATGAGTCCTCAAAAACCTTAGAAATGCAGCCTCAAATAACGAGTTTAATTTAGTTCCTTTATAAGCTTTTCATTTGTAAGTCTGTATACAATAATCATTGTATTTACAAACAATAATTAACCTACACATCAAATTTTCCAAATTTTGTGGTTGGTCGTGTGTTAGTCTACTTTGGAGCCAAGAAGATATGTCCTTTAATTATCATTCTTATAATCTAGTGAGTGGTAAAATGACTATTAATGGCCATAAATATATCAAGTTAATCTGTTTTCTGGAATATTTTCAAGTGAATTTCCTACATGCAGCATATGCAAAATATTTACAAAACCAAGTTATTTACATGCTGTTCCCATGCCACATTCTATCTCACAATGATAAAGACAGAGAAAGCCCAGAAGAGAAACAAAAGCTGTTCCTAGAACAATGCTACCAGCTAAAGTGGTGGTGTCAAGCATCTTGCCCAGCAGATTAACAGCTAATCACGTCTGCTGATCTCTGGGTTATCAATGGAGTTACTAAAATGAGAAGTGAAAGTAGCAGACCCTGAGCACAGTCAGTAGATCAGGGTGGTGAAGGTGAGACTGGATTCTGTCCTCACACCTAAAGCATTCCAAATTCCTTACCACATTTAGAAATAAGCAGAAACTGCAGTTCAACAATGCAGTCTGGTTGAAGACTACTGACTTATACAGACCTGGCCTTGGAGCAATTCTTTTCTTTTTATGTGAACACATTGAAGAAAGGCTGCCTTTCAACCTATTAATGTTCGCTCTTCATTACTGACCTGCCCCAACCAGTCACCCAGAGATGTTAATGCATATTGGCAAATTTGAGTTGGGTAGGGGTACCTAAAGTAGGATCTGAGGTCTTACATTTCAGATGTTGGAGATCTATGACTATGTTTGAGCCCTAGGGTAATTATAATAACTTAAGGGTTATTATGCATAGGTCACAAGCAGGATTTTTGAAATGTAGGAGGTGTACATATATAGACAGATTCCAAAGAAGGAACCACAGATAAAGCATTGCAATCTAGAATGGCTTTTAGGTATAGTGGCTTCCTGGGCTGAATGGAGGAATTCTTTAATTAGGATGAATCCTGCCAAACCAAACAAACTCATCATGCTGGGGAGAACTTCCGGAATAAATACGCTCCCAGTGACAGAGCATGTGTTAAAGTAGTTTCTTCATCTAGTGCTGAACGTTGGAACCAGAGATTAAAGCATAGATATAGAAGCAAAAAAGATATACAGGCCTTGTGTAATGAAGAAGATTTAATGCTACTGTATCCCAGACTAAATCAATAACTGGCAACCTAACTAGGCCAGATATTGAGAGAGCATGATTGCACTTCCCTTTCTTTGCTTTAATGGATTCTCTTGTCATTGAGTAATTTCAGTCTACAGATTTCATTTTAAAAGTTCCCCAAGACAAAACTCTGTTTAAAAAGATAATGTGTTTGTTGAAAACTATGATACCTGAAACCTAAAGCCACTTATTTTTACTGGTAAATAAATGGCTTTAAAAAAATCTATTTCCTACTGGTTCCCTTAAAGAAACATCCTGATGTATAAAACATAGGATTTGACTCAGCAGAGCCAGCCAATATTGCTGCTAATGTGTTTGGGATAGCCATTTGGAAAAGAAATGAGAAGACATTAGTAAAATGATCAAGTACAGCATGGGAGATGAAGTGGGAGGTAGACACTGGCAACCTCCTCTAGTATGATGAACGCTCCCCTTCCCTCTTGAGATTTTTCATTCATTGCCACTAATTTTTTTAAGTAATAAATGATGTCAAAGGCATATACACCTGGTACCTGGTCCACAGGTTTATGTCTAACCACATTTTTCCTGACACTTTTGTTCCTTATTATTTATCTTCACCTCTGTGTTCCCTTTTCTCTACCCCCTCATATTTCTCCCTCCTCCTCCCCTCCCTCATCTTTGTCTCTTTCTCTTATCTCTACCTCTCTTGATTCCTCTTTCTTCCTGCTTTTCAAATTGCTGGGTTGAAAAAATGCCCTCACATTGTGTCAGGAAATTGCTGAAGCCAAAGAGTCATCCTAGAAAACAGAGTAATCAAAACAAGCCAATCATATACTGACCTGCTTATGATCTTCTTTTCCTTCTACACTCTAGGCACCCATTGAGAGATTCAGATAAAAAAAAATTTCATTTAGAGTACAGCTAAAGCCACTTGTACTATAGCACAGGGCAGAAGATTGCTTTCTTGCCAAAATAAAATTTACTTCTAATCCACAAACTCCACGTATACAGGTATTAGTTTACTACTATTTCTTTATCATGTAAAAAGTATTCGTTTCTACACATATGGTATTCTCTACAGATTCAGAATGGTATCATGGCAAGAACACTTATGTTGGCATTAAATTGTTGAGGTTCAAATATCAGCTCTGTCACTTATCAACAGCAATGCATTGTACATGTCACTGTACATTATTCCTAGTAGTAAACTGGACTGATAACAGTGCTGATCCTCTGTTCTGATGGAAAATCTTGGTTATCATAGTGCTTCGATTGAGAAATGCCCAAGAGTTCAGTAAACTCATCTTTGGTGATGTCTATATGATCATTTATAGAAACATCATGAGATCTCTGGCCTAAAGAATGGTTCAATCCAATGGTGGTTTCAAACTCTGATAGACTATTTGGACTTGGTAGGACTGTGGGGTCTGGTTTGAGGAAGAAGGTCATGGAGAGTTGTCTCTTGAAGGGCATATCTTGCCTGGCCCCTTCCTGACACTGTACCCCCATTTTCCTGTAGGCCCGTAGGTGAGCCAAACACTCCCACTTCCATGAGACTTCTACAATGCAGTGAGCCCAAAATCATGTAGCCAAGTGACCACAGATTAAACCTTTGAAACTATGAGTGAAAGTAAATCCTTCCTCCTCCTAAGTGTTCTATCAGGTATCTGCTGACAGAGAGAGTAAATTTAATACAAGAATCATCAAGATTCAATGAGTAAATACTTGTAGTACTAGAACTGTGCTGAGCATGAAGAAGACACTAATGTAGGCAGAGAAGACTTTGGTAAAGATTTTGCATAAATCTGTTTAAATCAATTACAGGTGCATATATAGATAACAAAATGAACAATCAAAAGAAATTGTCTTCTGAGGTTTGTACAGCTCCCCAAAGCCGTAGTCTACTTTCCTGTCCCCCATACACCCTGCACATTCTCTCCTGAGGAGATCTATAGGGCTGAATCAATTATTTGAGCACAGGCCATGAGCAATTCAGTGTCAGAGATTATGTCTTTTCTCATTTATTACTCAGAATGTTCAATACTTTTTGAATATGAAAGAACAGATGCTGGAAGGCATGCTCTTCCCTGCTTCTCTCTCATGTGGATCACACCCTCTGCTACTTCATGTGTGAATAAGAACTTACTAATAATCTACCTATAGAAAGGCTTTTCTATGCCATGAGTAAAGTTTTGATTCTCAAATCGGTGCTAGTTTAAGTTCCTACTTTGTCCCTAATTAGATTTGTTACTTTGGGGGAAAAACTCATTTTAATTAGATTAAGATTAACTTAACTTTAAATTTTTTGTCTTTAGTTTCATCATCTATAAAGCAAAGATAATTATAATACCTACATTTAGAGATATTATGGGACTAAAGAAGGTAATGTATGTGATTCACATGCCAGCTTGGGTCACTCTGCCTCATAAGATTAAAGAAAATTGGGGCTGGAGAGATGGCCTAGTGGTTAAGAGCACCGACAGCTCTTACAGAGGACCCAGGTTCGATCCCCAGCACCCACATGGCGGCCGAGAACTGTCTGAAACTCCAATTCCAGGAGAACTCCATTTCCAGGGGAATCCAACACCCTCTTCTGACCTCCGCGGCATTGCATGACACGGGTGCACACACCTGCATGCAGACAG
The DNA here is from genome assembly GCA_009823505.1 of Rhizomys pruinosus. Lineage (NCBI taxonomy): Eukaryota > Metazoa > Chordata > Mammalia > Rodentia > Spalacidae > Rhizomys > Rhizomys pruinosus. The sequence continues at coordinate 1,800,672 of VZQC01014031.1, read as the reverse complement.
GACATTCATACACATACCGAAATAAATAAAAATTAAAAAAAAAATTTAAAAAAAAGATTAAAGAAAATCGGTTTAAATTCCATTTAAACATTTTGAGACATCAAACAACATCCACAAGAAGCTCCATAATTCTATGGGGCTGGCTTACATTCTCCTTTCCAGTCATGCCCTTTTTATGTGGGTGAAGAGACAAGGACAGAGAAGCGAAGGAAGCAGGCATATGGTCCCATTATTACCCTTATAAGGGGAGTCACAAAGGTTTAGTCAGAGTGCTTTCATTGTGGTAAGGAAAGAATGACTGTTTCCTCACCTCTCTATTGGCATAGGAAGTTTTAAACCACAGGCTCCTGGCTATGCTTTGTTTTTGCTGTGCTGAAGATTGAACCTAGGGCCCAACACATGCTAGCCAAGAATTTTGCCACTGAGCTGTATCCCCAACCTTAAGCTTGGCTTTCCTAAGTTTTTGAGAAGGAACAGACAGGTTGGCAGCCCATAAGACTCAACCAGTCTTCATGGTAAAGAAAGGATAGCTGGCAGACTATACCTGCAGCACCTCCTTTCTTATAAGTCTATGAAAGAATCTTGTGACAGCCAGTCAAAGCCGAAGTAGTCAGAATATGCAATAATGAATATATCGAATGCCCGACACCCTGTTCCTTTTCTAGACTTGGGCACAGGCCTACTTTTCTCTTAGTACCCCGGATCTCTGAACTACCCTCTTGGTCCAGAACAGCCCATTGCCTCCTGAGCCCCTGTACTCAGACCAGCTCAATTTTCCAGTCTGGCTGGTTAGCGCCTTCACAGGTGGTCTCCACCCCCATCTTGCCTTTGGGCTCCTGAGACCAGCCTGATGTCCTGGCCCCATCCTGCCTTAGATTCCCAAGACCAGCCTTCTTCCCTGGTGAGTCTGATCCTTCCCATTGCTCCTTGACTTTCCTATAGCCTAAGCAACTCAGGTTTCCCCAGCCACACATCCTGCTTTCCTTCTAGCCTTGGGCACAGGCCCCATTTTGCTTTTAGCATCCCAGATCTTTGGACTACCCTCTTGGTCCAGACTGGCCCATTGCAGTCCTCATCCTCTGCATTCAGACCAGCTCAGTCTGTCAGTCTAGTTTGTTAGATCCTTCATGGGCTATCCCCACTCCCAGCTTGCTTTTGAACTCCTGAGACCAGCCTTCTACCCTGGCTCTCCCCACCCCTACCTCGGATTCCTGAGACGAGTCTACTTTCCTGGTAAGTCTGATTCAGCCCACTACACCTTGATGCCTCTCCAATTTCCCCAACCCCACACCCTGTTTGCTCTGTAGCCTTGGGCACAGACCTGTAACCTCACACCTGGTTCCCCTTATAACCTTGGGAAAAGACCTGCCTTTTCTCTCAGCATCCTAGATCTCTTGATGACCCTCTAGCTCCCCATAGCCATGAGCCCTCCAACTCATGTCGTGCCCGTCCTACACTGAGACCATGGAAAGGAAGCAGGGGGGAAAAGGGAAAGAAGGAACCCGAGGGAGAACAGTAGGAACAGGAAATAGATGTTAGTAAGGGAGAAATGGATAAAAATGGGGGTATTAAAATGGGAGGGGGAAGGCCAGGTTTTACAAGGAAATTTGTGGATAAATGGAAAGGAGGAGCTCAAGAAACCTGGGACCATAGGAGATTGGTATTATCAAGGGAGAAATAGGAAAATGGGGACACTTTAAATGAGGAAGGCATGAAGGGGGATTAGCCAGGGAGAGAAAGTGGGGCGGGGGAGAGATAATCCCTAGCTAGTATATAAAAAAAAAAAAACAGAGGGAATCACATTAGTCTAACAATCTAATGACCAATTACACATACAATATCTCTATATGAGTCTGTGTGTATAGCTGAAGGCTACACAATAAGAAACAGTGCCAGGCAGGAGAAACCTTCCTTTGAGTTGATGACCAGGGTAGGCCAAGAGACTCCCAAAAGTACACAGGCTATTGCCGCAGCCCTTGTTTGCCTCCTAGAATTTGATTGTAAGACCCTATTGCTGAAGACAGGACATACTTCGGAGACCAGATTTGGAGCAATGGAGCTGGTATTCACCTGGAAGCCACCTCCCCTGAAGGCTAGCTCTCGCAGCTTTGGAGAGCACTGTGCAAGCTGCTAAGGGAGAACAGCAACTGATGGTCCAACACCAGCTACTAGACCAAATAACCGTATCAATGACTGGCACGGTACACAGTGTTTGTAAAGTAGTGGCATGCTTATCTTGGGGGCAATCCTATTTGGGCTTAAAGCCCACTAGGTGGGAAGAAACTCATGTGTGGTACTATAAATATAGCCAAACACACATGGCTGGAGAGTTCATAGAATTTAGAGAACACCTCAGGCTTGCCACATCTCTAGACTAATGTAATTTCTTGCTAAGTGCAAAATATGTATCCTTATATTTACAGTCAAGTATCCTAGTCACCATTCATCAAAGAAGCTTCTTTTTTTTTTTTTTTTTGGTCTTTTGAGACAGGGTCTCCCTGTAGCCCCAGCTGTCCTGGAATTCGCTCTGTAGACCAGGCTGGCCTTGAACTCACAAAGATCCGCCTGCCTCTGCCTCCCAAGTGCTAGGATTAAAGGTGTGCACCACCACACCCGGCATCAGATGGAGACTATTACAACTGGTCACACACAGACATTGTCTGTGAATTTCCCAAGCCTAAGTGGCACATCTGCAGTGCAAATTTTACACCTATGGTTCATGCAAACATAGAACAAAAGGTAAAGGGACACTAAGGAGTCTCTCAACTCTCATTAATGAAGCTCCCTCATGCAATAGAGGGCCACAAACAGAAAAGGTCACAAATGGCCAAAGCATGGAGATTAGGAGTCTACAGAGTGTGGCTCCTTGGACACGACTCCTATATTTAGCTTCGCTCACCCAGGGCTCAGGGACCATTGTGGAAGAGGGGCAGAAAGATTGTAAGAGCCAGGGAAGAGATGCATGGCCATGTGGAAATAGAGCCCTACCAGCTCCTGGGACCCTGCTCATTTGAATCTACAGCAATGGTGTCAGCATGTACAAGACCCATGCAAGCTCAAGCAGTCAAAAACCCAGCATGCAACTGGGAAAATAGGCAGCAGACCCCAATCTTAGTGGGGTTAGGCAAATGATTACTGCTGAGTGAGAAAGAGGTGATCCTCTTAAAGTGAGGGACTCTGGATAGGCTAAGTAGACCTCAGTGGATGAACTTGAACTGAGGAAGGTCTAGGGACACTAACTTGACACGATAGGCCTTAACAAAAATAACAGTATGAATTCCAGTAGGGGATGTTGGGGAAGGGGTATAAAAGTGATTAAGATTGATTGAAATGTTCTGTATGAAATATGCAAAACTTCAATCAAAATTAAGGACCTGAGGGATAGCGTGGCAGTTAAAGGCTAAAGCTAACAACTAAAATGTTAAAGGTTCGATTCCCAGCACCCACAAATGAGTGCTGTCTCTTGGTGCTCGAGAGATGGCTCAGCGGTTAAGAGCACTGATTGCTCTTGCAGAGGACCTGGGTTTGATTCCCAGCACCCACATGGCTGCTAAGAACCATCTTTAATTCCAGTACCAGGAGAATCCGACACCCTCTTCTGACCTCTGCAGCATTGCAGGACATGGGTGCACCAACCTACATGCAGATAGTACATTCATACACATAAAAAACATTTTAAAAATATATTAAATGCTATAAGGTTTTGCTCTCTAGGTAGGAGTTCCTTTTCATAACATGTAGGACTAATTTTAAGCTTCAGAGAAATTTACTATTTTGAAATACATTTTATTTAGAGGCTGGAGAGATGGCTCAGTGCTTGTGCTTGTGCTTGTGCTCTTGCAGAGAACCTCAGGTTTGGTTCCCAGCACCCACTTGGTAGCTCACAAGTGAGTGTAACTCCAGTTTCAAGGGATCAAATGCCCTCTACTGGCCTATATGGGCACCAGGCACACATGTGATACATGTACATACATGTAGGAAAAACATTCAAACACATAAAAAATAAAAATAAATAAATCTTAAAAACAAACAAAAACTATTATTTATTAAAACAGTAAGTGAATTTGTCATCTATTGTTTTTAATGCAGTTAACACAAAGGTTCTTACTCTTACATGGCAAAGCTCTTGGAAAACATGTGCTTATTATAAGACATGAGAAAATTGTGGCTTGGGCTGAGAGTGTAGTTGAGTTAGTAGAGTGTTTAGCTATCATATACAAGCCATTGGGTTTGACCCTGAGCACAGCATAAGCCAGAGGAGGCGGTGCACACCTGAATCTCAGCATTCCTGAAGTAGGGGCAGGAGACTCAAGGGGCAGGATTTCAAGTTTATCTTCAGTTACTGAAGGAGTTCAAGGCCAGAGGCCAGGCTGGGCTACATGAAATACAAAAAAAAAAAAAAAAAAAAAAAAATCGTTACTTATTTAATTTAAAATAAACAATTTAGAAATGAAGCAGATACCACTTAATATTTTATTTCAGTGTAAGCAAATGGTACAAAGTGGCAAATGGGAAACAAAGTCAAAACCTCCAATGGTAAAATATTTCCATTATGCAACTGAAGAGAAAGAATAACTAGCTCTAGCAGGTGGGTCACAGTAACTTCAGGAGTGCTGAGCTTGGGTCTTTGATTGTTTTTTTCTATTTATTTTTTGGTCTTTTTTTCCACAATGTTTATTGATAGATACAAGTACATAAAATCAGGGCATGAACGTGATTTGATAGATTAAGTAGACTTAATTTCAATATTATAATAAGGGAACAATTCAAATTCTCACCATTTGTTTCACACCCACAAAAACCACTTCAAGAGCAGTTGGTGCTCTTAACCGCTAGGCCATCTCTCCAGTCCTGGGTCTTTGATTTTTAAGGGACAGAAGTAAGGATGTGAGGGCGATCTGGCTGCGATATCTGTCACCCCATTGATAGCCAGGGTTGATTCGGCTGATCTGGCTGGTTAGGCGGGTGTCCCCTTCCTCCCTCAATGCTCCATGTACATCCCTCCCGAAACTGCACGCTCGGGGGAAGAGGACGACTTTCCCCAACAGAGGAGGACCGGTCTTCGGTCAATGGTATACGAGTAGCTGCACTCCCCTGCTAGATCCTCCAAACAAGCTCTCAGGGTCTTTGATTTTTAAGGGACATAAGTAAATCAATGACACAGGTTACTCCATGATACAGGATCCTCTCTTATCAAAAGTACCAACAGTGCTGACCAGAGGGTTACCCTACCAAAACTATGGATAGATCACAGGTCCCTGGTCCTAAGAAGTCTACTACATAAGGCAAAGAGGGACATTTTTCAAGAACATCTAATGAAGTTAACAATACGGGTATACAGCGGGACAAGAAGAGGATCTAACAGAATCTAGCGGCAGGAAGAAAGAAGAAACTGCTTCTAGCAGATGATAACTAAACTGATACCTTACAGAATGCTGTGTGTTTGGATTGGTTTAGCCACAAGGCTATGTCCTCAGCACTGAGTGTGTATAGTGTGTGTGTGTGTGTGTGTGTGTGTGAACAAAATTATAAAATGTTTGATATTTAAACCACCAGGGAATGTTTAGAATGTACTTGTATATGTATTGGGAAAATTATAGGACAAAAATTTTCATGAAAAAAAATATATTATCACACTTAATAGGGTTAACTGAGCAAACCACAACAAACTAAAATGATAACACTGGAGAAAACCCGATAGTAACTTGAAATTAACAGCTAATACTGATGATGCATAGGTACTCTGTGTCCTTTCTAAATCTTGGGAGCAATTTTTACTAGTATCTCAGATTATAGAAGCCAAACTACTGTTTGTCTGCTAAACCTTGTCTTCAGCAAGGACTAATACTGACTAAATTTGATTTATGATTACCAAATGTGAACTTATGAATCCAGTCTGCTTGCTAATATAACCTGATTGGGAATGAGGGCTCTAACTCCACTATTAGGCTCTAATGAGTCACTGGACTACTGTAGATAGTCTTTGGCCCATCATTGTTTTGAATCTTTTTTTTTTCTTTTTGAGACAGGGTCTTCCTTTAGTCCCAGCTGGCCTGGAGCTCACTACCTAGACCAGGCTGGCTTTGAATTCACAGAGATCACTTGCCTCTGCCTCCCGAGTGCTGGGATTAAAGGCGTGTGCCACCAAGCCCGTCTTGGCCCATCATTGTTACTGTCAAGATGTGCACTGCCCAAGGCTACCTAATTCCTTTGAAGTTGGCCTAACACAGACCCCTAAACATCTTGCTCTTCAAGGCAGCCAAGCTTGACCTTCAGCCTCAGAAGTCAAGCACTGTGTCATCAGACCAGTGAACAAGTAAACTTCATCTTCCACTGTTCCTTCCTTAGCCTTCCCCCTTTGTTTAGACCATTCACTTTATTCTTAGCAGGTCACGTCAATCCCTGCGAGGAATAGATGCCAGTAGGGGCAAATTCTAATTCTAATTAATCTTTACTTAGTGGAGAGGAGAGGTATGGAACTGTGCAGAATGCTGGCAACTTTGTATCATGTTGGTGGTCTCATTTCTGAAGCAGAGGGTCTGGGAAGCAGATACTTTATTCTTGAGTTAGACCCCAACTAGAAAAAAAAAAGCCAAATGAACAGAGATTCCCACCCTCCCCACGATAGTGTGGAATATTTTTCATTTATAGTTCATAGTCTCTTACCTCATTTTCATTCTTTAATTAGAATTAGAATTTGTTAAAAGTAGTATTTTACCCATACATATTATTAAAAAAATTACGGAAAACTAGGGCTGGAGAGATGGCTCAGTGGTTAAGATAATTATTCAGTGATCTCTTGCAGAAGACCCTGGTTCAATTCCTAGCACCTATATGGCATCCTTAGCTCAAGTTCCAGGGGAATCTGACACTCTCTTCTGACAACCACAATATGGGTACACATGCATCCATGCAGACAATGCACTCATACACCATTAAAATTAAGAAAGTAAGCCGGGTGTGGTGGTGCATGCCTTTAATCCTAGCACATGGGAGGCAGAGGCAGGCGGATCTTTGTGAGTTCAAGGCCAGCCTGGTCTACAGAGTGAGTTCCAGGACAGCTGGGGCTACAGGGAAACCCTGTCTTGAAAAGACCAAAAAAAGAAGTAAATAAATAAATGAATAAATAAATAAATGTAAAAAATGGAAATGTAAAGGATTACAGGTAAGAATTTTTAAATTTTCAATTCCTCCTTCTTTCCTTCCCTACCTTCCTTCCCTAAACTAATATCCTGATTCACAAATTAATCACATAAAGGTCAAAGAAGGTGAATGGTCCAAGGTCACACAATGAGTTGGTAACAAATCCCAGACAAAGTTCAAAACTTATCAAAACAGGGCTACAACTCTGTCCTTGGTGTGCAAAGTCTTCTGAGGCCTGACCTGTTCTGGCCAGCTTCATCTTCTGAAGTTCTCCTTTGCTACTGTGTGCTCTAGCCAAACTGGATAGAGCCCTTTGGAAGCAGAATTTATTTTGTCTTCCTGTGTGATCTAGTGCTGTATCTAAAAATGCTGCTGCTTGTAGAAACAGAAGTTTTAATGTTCAGATAGGAAGACTTTAATGTTCATAAAAAGTTCCTGGGGGGCTGGAGAGATAGCTTAGCAGTTAAGAGCACCGACTGCTCTTGCAGAGGACCCGGGTTCGATTCCCAGCACCCACATGGTGGCTGAGAACTGTCTGAAACTCCAATTCCAGGAGAACACCAGTTCCAGGGGAATCCGAGACCCTCTTCTGACCTCCACGGCATTGCATGACACGGGTGCACAAACCTACATGCAGACAGTACATTCATACACGTAAAAAATTAATAAATAAAAATTTTTTAAAAGTTCCTGGAAGCTTGGAGAAGCTGAGAGGAGTTGCTCAGCTGGGCAGAGCTTGGCTGGCCTCAGCAGGACCCTGTGGAATGTGCCTGAGGGCTCCATCCCTGGGCAGCCCCTGTTTGCACCCTCCCTTTCCTTATTTTCTTTTTATTATTGTTATTAAACTTTTTCCATAGTTCATACATCATTTCTCAATCAAATCTAGAGTCTCTTCCCTTTCCATGTCCCCCACCTCACCTGAGTCCCTCCACTCTGATATACATGTCCTGCATCTTCCCCTGAGTCCCTACAGAGTTTTTTTTTTTATGTCTTTTGTTGTTGTTCTCTCTTACCTGTATTGCTACAGCATATATATATATATATATATACATACATACATACATACATACACATATCACGTGAATTGGAGGATTTTTTTTTCCTAAAAGAATGTCATGTTTTCCGTTCCTCCTTGGCAATCCCAAACAACCATCAATCCTTCATTTTTGCTCCACATTGGGGTCTTTCCCTCCCATGGTCCCCCAAATGAAGTCCAGTTAGCACGGGTCCTGTCTTGATCCCCCTGTACTGGCCTCCATGATACAGTCCAAAAAGTAAAAAGAGAGAGTACTGTTGTTTGGCCTGTCTTCAATTCTTACTGGCAAGTGCATCTACTCTGTGACTGCCACCGCTTTTGGCACTCCTCAAAGACACGAGTCACAGCTTTTTGACCTTCCAATATAGACTGAAGACTCATGTCTCTCCAAGAATCCTCCAAACCTTCAATGCCAGATGGGGACTACTGAGATACCCAGCTTGTGGAGTAAACAGCTAAGAGGATGTCAGTCTTGTCAGAATATAGACTGCCCTTGCTTACTTTCTAATGGCACTGCTCTCCATTGTAGTTGCTTGGTTTCAATGATCAGTGCAAACTATCATTTTCTCAATGGTTCCTAGTTTTGTTTTATGATTAAAGATGAATGAATGTTCTAGATCAGCAAGAGAGAGCAGAGAACCCTCAGGGCTAAAGGTGAAGCTCAAATCGAGAACTTGCTAATAATGTGTGAGGTGTTGGTTCAATTCCAGTACAACTCCCTCCTAATCCCTCTACTCAGCTCCAACAAAAAAGAAAGAAAATCTTCAGGTCTCTTACCTCTCCCTTTTGGGTGTGTGTGGTGGGGTGTTCTACTTTGCTTTCAACTGCTGTAACAAAACACTCTGACCAATACCAATTTAGGGAGGAAAGGGTTTATTCATCTCACATCTCCCAAGTCACAGTTTATCATTGAGGGAGCCCAAGATAGGAACTCAGGACAGGAACCTGGAGGCAGGAGCTGAAGCACAGGCTGTGGAGGAATGCTGCTTAATGGCTTACTCCCTGGCCCATGCTCAGCCTGCTTCTTATACAATACAGAACAACCTGCCCAGGGGTGGCACTGCCCACAGTGGGCTGGGCTCTCCCACATCACTCAAGAAATCAAGAAAATACCCTACAGACATGGTTACAGGCTAGTCCCATTGAGGCAATTCCAATTCCCCAATTGAGGCTCCTTCAACCCAGGTGTGTCAAGTTGACACTAACTATCCGGCACAGGGTGTGTCAGCAATCATCATCACCATTAACACCTACATAACACAGCTTCCCACACTGGCAATTCTGGATCCTTTAATAAATTATTATTAATATTATTATTATTATTATTATGTGTATGTGTATGATGTGTATATGAATGTATTCTCTGCATGTATGTAAGTACATCTTCTTGTGCACTGCCCAAAAAGTTCAGAAGAGGGTGTCTGATTCCCCTGGAAGTGGTGTTATGGATGGTTTTTAGCCACTGGGTAGGTACTGGGATTTCAACCTGGGTCTTCTACAAGAGCATCTAGTGCTCTTAATTGCCAAGCCATCTTTCCAGCCCACAAGTCTGGATTCTGATGTGCCTCAGTGACATCAGAAGTTCTAATGGCCTTAAAAATAATAAATGCTTATTAGTTAGGATATTGGTGAACAATGCTGGGATTCAGAGAGACTCCCCAACATGGCATTCAGCTGCATGCCGTGTAACAATCTATTCTAAAAGAAGTCAAAAGTCCTTTAAATTAGGCTAAGATCCAAGATCCCTTTGATTCTGACCAGCTCACCCTGTTGACAAACACAGAGAAAAGCCTGTTTGGCTTAAATGAGAAGTGTTTCACATAGGTGGGTATATTTGAACACTTGGTCCTCAGCTGATGGTGCTATTTGGAGGTTATAGATACTTTAGGAGGTGGAGCCATGTTGGAGGAAGCATGTCACTGTGGGTGGGCTTTGAGACTTTATAACCTGGCCCTACTTCCTGTTCTCTCTCTGTTTCCTGTGGATGAGACATAATCAGCCAGCCCTACACTGTCATGTTTTCCCTGCTTGTTGCCAGGTGTGCTGGACAGCTTTAGTGACAACTTGACATACCTGGGTTGAGGAAGCCTCAGTTGGGGATGTGGGAGGGCCCAGCCCCCTGTGGACAGTGCCACCTCTGGGCAGGTTGTTGTGTATTGTATAAGAAAGCATGGTCCAGGAGAGCAAGTCAGTAATCAGCATTATTCCATGACCTGTGCTTCTGCCTCCAGGTTCTTGTCCTGAGTTCCTACCTTGGGCTCCCTAAGTGATGACCTGTGACCTCGGAGATGCAAGCTGAATAAACCCTTTCCTCCCCAGGTTGTTTTTGCTCAGAGTGTTTTGCCACAGCAATTGAATGCAAACTAGAACACCATGATTTTCCCACCATGATGGACTCTGTCCCTCTGTAACCATAAGACAAAATGAACCATTTTTGCCTCTAAGTTGCTTTTGGTCATGGTATTTTATCACAGTAACAAAAAAGTAACTAATATGAGGCCCTTCCCCAAAGTTCCTTTATCAAAATGGCCAGAACCCAAATTGGCTTTGGTTTGCCTTACTGAAATCTCATTAACCAGAGAAACCTTTCAGCACAGGAAGGACTCAATTCTGATACTTGGATAGACTTGGTCGCATATCACTGTCTTCTGTTTTGACCCCTATTCTGTATTCCAAAGAGAATCATTCACACATCGATGTCCATTCCATAAGCCACTCTGTCCCAGGTCATTGCATGTTCCCCAAATCCAAAAGTGCCCTTAAAAATCATTTATCATTACTTTTTGAAATTGTCTACACCCTTCATTCTCCCTCCTCTACAGAAAAGGGATGAATAGACTTTTGAATCGGACTTGGTGATTATATTGTGATTGCCTCCATGTTCTAGTTTCTCTTCAGTTGCTGTGACAAAACACTCTGACCGACACCAACTTGGGGAGGAAATGGTTTATTCAGCTTACATCTCCTGGGTCACAGTTCATCACTTAGGGAGCCCAAGGCAGGAACTCAGGGCAGGAACCTGGAGGCAGGAGCTGAAGCACAGGCCATGGAGGAATGCTGTTTTTTGGCTTACTCCCCTGGCCCATGCCCAGCCTGCCCTCTTATACAATACACAACAACCTGCCCAGGGTGGCACCACCCATAGTGGGCTGGGCGCTCCCACATTGCTCAACAATCAAGACAATACTCCACAGATGTGGCCACAGGCCAGTCCAATGGAGCCAATTCCCCAATTGAGGCTCCCTCAACCCAGGTGTGTCAAGTTGACACTAAAGCTATCCAGCACACTCCATATATGTAACAGATTTGTATATCTTTTCTCCTGTTAATCTGTATTTATCAATTTATTCCAGCTACCTTCAGAGGACAGAGAGGAAAAGCCCTTCACACAATACAAATTATATAAAGAAGAAAACAAATTGTGTAGAAATTGAAGAAAACAAGATTTCCTCACCTAGCAATAAACCAGTGAGGAGCTCTATTTCTATAGAGAAAAAAAAAACCATAAATTTGAGGGGGAAAATGGAATTATATTTTACAGGTTTATTTCATTTAATAATGTCATAACCATGTTCCTCTGACCTTGCTAGTCTCTAACAATTGACTCTTCGTGGTGCCATAATAATTATGTGGATAAAGATCTGTCTACTATTTATTGTCAAACATTTGAATTCTTTTCATTTTTCACTGCAAATAATGTTTTATAAACCTCTATGTACATAAATCTGTATATCTTTAATTATTTTCTTAAGATAAATTCTTGAACTAAAAATCATTAGGTAAGCAAAATAAATATCTTTAAAGCTATTATACATTCTTCTAATACCATAGGGGAGCCCTGTAATCTCCCCTAGTCACCAAAGAATGACTTGACTTGATTTCATGAAATGTCATTAATCGGCAAATGTATGAAGGCAGAAGTGGAGACCCCCTGAGGGGTAGAAGTTGGGGGGAAATGGAGTGACTTTTAGTGGGCACAGAAAATTTATTTTTGAGAAGGTGAAGGTAGCCTAAAATAAATATCTGCATAATTCTGTTTAAAAACTATTAATTTTATATTTTGAAAGAATGAAATCTTAAGACTATGTGGCTTTTACCCCCAATATAATCAGTTAAAACTATATCTAATAGTATAAATGAACTATCCTATAAGTTGCAAAATATCTTTCCATTTATCTTCAGTCTTTTTTATGATATTGTGTGAAGTACAAAAGAATTTTAGTACTCTTATGGCAAAGTCTCAATCATTTTTTTCTTTCTATTCTACCAAAGACCATTTATCATTATAATTAGATAACTTTATCTATTCTTTTACAATGTATTTTTATTAATACTTTGAGAATTTCATACATGCAAATAATGTAATTTTATCACATTCATCCTCCACACACTTTTCCCCTAACTTCTCCCTGATTCACCTCCCACATTTCCAACCAGTGTCCCCCTTATTTTAATTTTTGGAGTCCAGTTTGTGCTGCCTATATAGTCGTGGGCATGGGGCATTCACTAGAGCATAGTTGAGCCACACTCTTAAAGAAAACTGGTTCTCCTCCCGGCAGCCATCATCTTTCATTAGCTCCTCAGCTAGCTATGGGGGCTTTTGAGCCCTTTCCCAAACCATACTGGAACATTGAATGGCTGGATCTCATGCAGATTTTGTTAGTTCCTGTCATGTCTCAAAGACACTGTTTTACCCTGGTCTTCCCTGACCTCTAGCTCTTAAAATCTGTCTGCCTTCGACCTTCTCTTCCACAAAGGTTCCCTGAGCCCTTTGTGGATGAGGGTATGATACAGAAGTTCTATTTACCACTGAGCACTCCACAGACACTTATTTTCTCCATTTATATCTATACATTCTTAGAAAGATTTTAGATTAGATTTTTTTTACCTTTAATTCCTTTGGATTGTGTTTTTCATGTTTTACAGTTTAAAGGAATTTTCTGGATGAAATTTTTAACCTGTTTTCCTTTCTTATTTGGATGTTGAGGAAACATGAGGATCAGTAGTTACAGTGCCACAAATCTAGCCTTACTCCCATTCTTTGTTTCATATGCAGGCTTGAATATGGCTTAGCTGCTGTGATAAATCAGAAACCACCTTCCCTTCCCTCGCCACCCCCTCCATTTCCACTGCATCCTCCCAATTATCCTTGCCAAATTATACCGTTGGATATGTTACTTAGAGTTGACTTCAGAGCTATAATCTGGAAGTTTGTCTAATTGGACTGATTAGTTTTGGTCTTGTGGTCATGAAAGAATCAAGGAATAAGTCTGAAATATCAGATACAGTCATTGGCCAAGGCAGGGAGGTGTTGATGGCTCCCCTTTCATGTAAATCCAAATGGCTGGGGCATGTTTGGCTCATATTCTTTTGATTTGTGATTTAATTTTTACAAACTGTAGGAAGAAAATTGCTGCCAATGTTATGGTTTGAAAAGCGTGCTTTTCTCTCTAAAGGCACATAAAATGCAGCATAATGACTGGGTTCAAACAATGAGGCTATGGAGAGAATAGAGAAGGCTGGCAAGGGAACATGTCCCTTTCTACCATTTTGTGTGAAGTGAGTAATGGCAGAGAATGAGAAATTAAATCTGCTCAGTTTTCTTATCTCCAAAGGTGTCCTCAGCCTTTGCAGGGCCTGTGTAGCTTCTTAACTTTCCTTTGACTCATCTAGTCTCAAAGTTATCACCTGAGGCATATTTTCTGTACCCCAGAGAGCTCAAACAATAATATTTTGGTCCATGATGATCAACTCCTCATTCTTTACATCCCTCTCTTCTGTTGGAGAATTTGAAATTAGAACATAGGGCTTTTACAGTAAGATAATAACCAACTCCCTTGGCAAAGGTCTTCAGAAAATGACTTGGGGTGCATTCTGTCCTTTCTTGTAGGGTGTGTTATGGTTTACTGCTCAGCTCAAGCTATATTTCCAAAGTAACTCAGTTACATCTTGGTCAAAAATAAATAGTCTTCTTTAATCTTCATTCTCTTCTCCTAGTAAGAACTCACCAGTGCAGTCTCCCTTCTTGGAGAGGGTACCTGTATGCAAGTAAGGAATCAAGAGAGTCAGGAGGGACCAGGCTCGTTTTTGTAGGGGCTAACTCAAACTGTGAGAACTGTACAGACATCATGCTAGGGTGTTACCCCGTGGTCAGATGATTTTCCACTAGGCTTCACCACTTGGGGCTAAGCTTCCCATACCAAAGGCTTTGAGAGGCATATTATATCCAATTGGCAACCAGCTCCATACAGGTGCAAACTACAGAACCTTATAGTGAGCCCTTAATAGGTATTCCTTTATTCCTATCACAGGCTTCGATATTGACTCATCTCGCTATAATATAAACATGCAGGTAACTCTTTCTGGAGTCATCCTTGACAATTGGGGACAAGAGGCAATGGATCAACATTTCCTTATTCCTTGCTGCTCTTGAGTGAATGATTTTTAATTCTCATTTCATTCATTTTTTACAAGAACTATCTTATTTTTCAGTTTTTGTGATAAAACAATTTAAGGGAGAAATGGTTTCTTTTGGCTCACAATCCCAGGGAAGTCTATCGTGGTAGAAGTCATGGCAACAGGAGCTTGAAGGAAGCAATCACAGGAAATGAATGATGGGTGTGAGTACTCAGCTTGCTTTCCCCATTTAATACAGTCCAAGATCCCAGCCCAGGGAATGGTACCACCCACAGTGTGTGTGTGTGTGTGTGTGTGTGTGTGTGTGTGTGTGTGTGTATGTGGGGGGGGGGATTTCCCTACCTCATTAACCTAATCAAGATAACCCTTAGCAGGTATGCAGTTTTCTTTCTGAAGAAGAGACTTCAGTGAGTTTTTGGCTTTAGACTATTCTTTGATAAGACTGGAATAAGTCAGTTCCCCTTAGTTAAACAAATATAGGTAGCCAAGCAGGGTACCATGAAAAACTGAAGAGTCCTTACCAGGGCTCAGGTATTCTCCATTTTCTCATCAATCTCCAGGTCCTGTGTTCACTTAAGATCATCTTTGTAGGGGCTGGAGAAATGGCTCTGTGAGTAAAGTGCTTGCTTCACAAGTGTGAGGATCTGTGTGAGAATCCCCACAGCCCATGTTAGGCCATGCACAGTAGCACAGAACATAATCACAGTCTTCCTACCATAAGATGGCACATAGAAACAGGAGAATCCAGAGAAGTTCAGGGGGTAGCATCCTGGCATGTGCAGTGGAAAAACAATAGAAATCTTGTCTCAAACAAGGTAGAAGGAGAGGAGAGGACCGAAACCTGAGTTTGCCCTCTATCTCCACATTCAAACCTCTACTCATACACACACATGCAAGCATACCACATCATACAAACACACACACATGTGCCCACGAGAGAGAGAGAGACAGACAGAGAGACAGAGAGAGGAGACAGAGAGAGGAGAGAGAGAATCATCTTCGTAAGGTACTTCTTGTTTTCGTTTTGTCTGGTGAGAGGATTTTATTATCCTGTGTTGCAGATGAGATGAGGGGAGACATACTCTCTGATTTGCTTGTATGTTTTGAGACCCCCATCGCACCTGCACTGAGGCTGCTCCTGAAGCACATTTGGCATTTCGAGGCATAGGAGAGAAGAATGTTTTGAAATGAAGTGGAAGGGAAAAGCTGAATAACCTTTCTGCAGGACTTTATGGAGCCAGTAAGAGCGAAGTTTTTCAAGGACTGGTCACAAAGTTGGCAGAAAGTTGGCTAATGGCTTCTTCTCCTCTTCTTCCTCCACAATCTACACATTTACCTTAAACAATTTTGACAGTGCAGAAGTAGTGGCCTTGGCAGCATGGGAGAACCACAGACTTGGCTTAGACATCACCCTTTCCTAAAGAGCCACCAGCAGAGGAAGCACGGTTTGTCAGTAATGCAGGGCATCAGTGGCAGCTAAGGAAGACAAGGAAGCCAAACTGGAGAGATCATGGTAGATGAAGTGGGCGGACTGGATTGGGGGCACACGTGGAGCATCTTCCCGAGTGCATTCTTGGATTGTATTGCATCACGTTCAGTTGGAGTCAAATGCCTTTCTGTTCTCTTGATCATCCATATCTTCACATCCTCTGGCCATTTGTTCCCACCTAGACGATGATATTAAGAGCAGCTATGAGTCCATAGGAGAAAAATCCAACAGTCCTTTACTCCCTGACACTCCCACCACATATTGTCCCTTGCCCCATAGTCTTCATACTGACACTATGGTTTTAGATGCCATGGGACCCTTACAATGCTGATGCAAGTACCACCTGTACAGGTAAGGGAGTTTTTATACCATAGTACAAACCTTTGACAGATATAAGATGGAGTCCAGTAGGATGACTTCATCCTTCTTCTTCCTATTGGATTCTCCAGGGATCTAGTTATTTATATGGATTCTTAGAAGACTGAGTAATCTCACCCATGATGCCAGTGTGGCAATCTCATTAGCACAGCTTTATGTGGGATCTCTACCTTTGCCTTTGGCTCCTCTCCCCTTTCCCGTTACCCAGGGCTATGGTCTCTAACAAAGCTCATAAGCTTTTGCCTCAGGCTCAGCCTTCTGAGGAACAAAGAACAAGAGAGGATGGAGCTTTGGATGGACCATGAGCCCATGGGGCTGAATCCAATCTGAGATATTAAAATGCAATGCTATCTGATTTTATACCATTCTGGAAAGGCAGGTTGTAATTCTACTAGATCAAAATATGGAGCTTAACTCTCCCAAATGCAAATCTCCTATTTGCTTCCTACTAAACATCTCCACTCTATTATTCTACTCCCACCAACTCAATTTATCCAAAACTAACCCTATAATTTGATATCCCTAAGCTAGTAAAATCATTCATATTATATATTGCCTTTTTCAATGATCGCTTTTTTAAAAATTTTTATTTATTCTTGTATGTATATGAATGTATTGTCTGCATGCAGGTTTGTGCACCCCGTGTCATGCGATGCCACGGAGGTCAGAAGAGGGCGTCCGATTCCCCTGGAACTGGAGTTAAAGACGGTTTTCAGCCGCCATGTGGGTGCTGGGGATTGAACCCGGGTCCTCTGCAAGAGCAGTCGGCGCTCTTAACCGCTAGGCCATCTCTCCAGCCCCCAATGATCGCTTTTTTTTTTTTTTTTTTTTTTTTTTTCAAGACAGGGCCTCCCTATATCAATGATCGCTTTTATACTAATCTACCAGACTAGGAAAATCAAAGGTCTCCTCTAGAGTATTCCATGGTCAGTCATATTGGGGGCTTGTTTCTGCTTTGCCTGTATATCTTTGTTCATCCCTTTTCCTCTGTCCTGGTGACACCCTCCTAGCTAATGCTCCAGTTTTCTCTTTCTATAGCATTATGACAGTTTCCTGAAACTTTCACACTTTCTACTCTCTGGTCCATTTTGTCAGTCACCTCCCCACGAGCCCATTCTTGTCTACTTCTTTATTCATCCCAAGCGCTGAGATTTTAAGTATATAATCAGCTTTGCCTTTGAAAACTCCTTAAATATTTTGGCCTACAAAGCACTGTCTGAGGTGTTTATGAAAAGCTGCTAGATAGCAAGCAGAAGTGCATCTGATTTGTATCTCTTGGTAGGTCTAGCACAGCTGGGTCCTGTGCTTGAATAATAGATGGCTCCATTCCTGCTAAGCACTCAATTGAGAAGTTGGTGTGTGTTTGTGAAAATGACCATCTTTAAAGATAAAAACAGCCCTTAGTAAGTTGAGAAGCCCAAGTCAAGAGAAGCACTTGAGAACTGACACTACTGAGGAAAAGAAAAAGTCCCAACTCCTATCTCATATGAACTGATTGGTAGAAGTGTGGGAAGAACTGTTACATTTAAATCACTCTCTCAGGCTACTTCTCATATTTCCCACAGGCTCAGCTGAATTGAGATAAATAGTAAAGGAACAGATTTTCTTGCATATCACTCAAATATTCATTTGGTGGTCCTACAGGGAGTGGACACTGAACAAATAAGTAAACATGACAATAAAATGACTAAGAACTCCACAGGCATTGTGGTTCTAGCATAGTGAACTGCATGGTTTGGGCAAGGAACTTTACCGTCCTACAAATAATTTGCTATGTATGAGTGCAAATTGGCTTATTCATCCTGTTACATTATACATTTGTACATATATAATTATGCCTTCTACTATTAATAATGACTACTATTTATTGAAAATATACTTTGTTCTAGAAACTAAACTGGGAGCCTTTAATAAATTGTTCATAATTCTCAAATCCATGTGTTTTTCTTTTGAGACATGGTCTCTCTGTAGGACCACCTGGCCTGGAACTTACTAGGTTGACCAGGTTAGCCTGAGACCTATCTATACTCCTCCAGTGTATTGGGATTAAAGGCATGCATCACCATTCCCAGCTCACAATTTGATTTTTGAAGATGCTGCAAAATTCTTCTAATTATGAAGAAGCTCTATAGGTGTACTCTTCACTCTTTGGGGGTTGTGAAATAAAGATTCCTCTGCTGGTACCCGCTAACAGCATTTCTTGGTGTTAGGAAACATTTATCCAGGGCAATTTGCTATTAAGAAGCAGGACTATCTGGAGACAAAGGAAGCAAGAGTATGGGGCTGGAGAGATGACTCAGTAGTTAAGAGCACTTACCTATTCTTGCAGAGGACCCCTTCTGAGAGCTCATCACACACTGTAACTGCAGCTCCAAGGAATCTGACGCTTTCTTCTGGTCTCTGTGGGTGCTGCATGAACATGGTATGTACATGAACATGGTATGCATACATTTTTATAGGCAAACCCACAGGGAAACTAAAAAGAAGTGAATCTTGAGAGAAAGAGAGAGTAAGCACAAAGTATTTTCAATGAACTAGAAAGACTATGCTTTCTTGTCCTTAGGTTTATTTACCACTTTCTGAAAAAGCTTCTTTAATCGTAGACACCTTTTCCAGAGATCATATGTTCTGCATACATATGGCAGATAGTACAAGTGAAATAGAATGGCTTCTGTTTCCTAAACCTGAGGCATATTCAAAGGCTGAAAATTCTGAATTACTTTCTCCCTCAGAGCTGTTGCCTGTTGTTTCCATTTAGCACCTGAACATGAACAGTGTTTGTGGCATGGAGCATCTATAGAACATGCACCAGTAAACCAAGTGAGACCTCAGCTTTGGAGCTACTGCTGCATGTATTTGATTCATGACCTCCCTGCTCCTTTATTACCACCTAGGCTTTTTGTAAAAAGTTAAAAAAAAATTCCATTATTGCCTACACTTGTGATTTACTCCCAAGCCTCCTATCTTTAATTTATACATTTTATATGTGGTATTGGGGATTTAACTCAGGTCCACATATATGCTAAACAAATGCTGTATGAATGAGCTACTCTCACCCCAGTTCTCCCAGCTCCCATTTTATACTTTTGATGCTGCTACTTTGATGGGGAGACCATACTAGGGCTGGAACCCAGTCTTCTTACATGCTAGCCAGAGTTTCTACCAGTGACCTATAGCCACAACCTTGTTCTTACTTTTTATTTTTTTTAAAAGGGGGATTTCCCATTGTCCAGAGTTAAGGAATACAATTAAGTCATGTGTCTGTCCAACCTGTCTGTGTGTTATAACCATTTTCTAATGTGTCTTTGAGATTCATCTAACTGTCATGTGTCCACGTTCTCCTGTGTGTTAATTTCTGTCAAAACAAAGTGGCCACTTCAAACTTCTTTCATTCTATATTGTGCACAAAAACAAAAATTAAATTAAGTTTACTTTTGGCATGCCTCTTAAATTTTTTCAAAGGCCTGATTTTAACCCCGGGTTCCTAGGTTTCTATACTGGTTATCTAAAGATTTATTTGGTTCCTAAGTTTCTACACTGGTTATCTAAAGATTTTGTTTCTTATCTCTCCAAATTATTTTCTTCACAGTTATTGTAACTAAAGTTTCCTTTTCAGCTTTTCTTATTTCCAGACCTCTGAAATTCACTAACAGATGGGGTTTTTTTGTTTTGTTTTTTCTTTTCTCCTACTTAACCAGGCTTCTGACAGCTGTGCCACCATCCTTCTGACCAGAGACCAATTTAAGAATTCCTGGATTCATTCATATTCTGGCACTTGGACAGTGGCACATGGCTTCCTCTAGATATATAATTCTGTTTTCCATCACTTGTTAAAATATTTCAATAAGTTCATAGTTTTAGAACCAAAGGTGCAAGACGTCAATGCCAGCATGATAAGGAAACTATATTAGCCATCTCAGCCCTGGTGGTGCAATTAATTAGGGCTGCATGCTTTAAATAATATTTCTAAAGGTGTTTTTCCAATGTATGTGACTGTTAAATGCAAACACTGGTATAAAAATCTCTTGTATTAATGTGTGAATAAAAGTGTGTGTGTATGTGTATGATATTGTTAACAACTCTGTAATATAGTTATAGCATATTAAAATCTGTGTATGATAGCAATATATGTGCCTCTGCTCAGTACAACATTTATAATCTGCCATCACCAAATTTATTTATTAGAATCTTATTTATGAGTGTATGTATGAAGTACTGTTCACTTTTAAGAATTCTATAATGTAGCTATAGCACATACAAGAAATTGTGTTCCACAGCAGGAGACTCTCAGAACTGTGCAACCTGTGGACAGTCCCCTTGAAGGGGCCTGTTACAGCCTCAGGTGAAACAGACATATATAAATATTGAGTTACTCATACAAACTAAAAATGTTTTATATATCTGTTATACTTTGCACATGTTACTTTTAATATTTTTAAGAAAAATTAGGTTTTACTTCTGGGGACCACATGGGACAGTCCGAATGTAACCAATTTGGGTGAGCCCTAAGTATTTCCTGTCTGCTGTTGGTATGTGATGATGCCCCCTTCCTTTTCTTTCTCAAAGCTATAATTCAAAATCTGAGGACAAGTGACACAGACTTCATTTGAAATAGTCCTAGAAGGTATTGGTTTTAGCCTCTTTATTATCTTGGGTTTGTTTCATGGGCTATGTTAGAACTTTTTGTGCCTTTCATAGTTTAGATCCATTCTACTTTGAGTACCTAAATGTCCTTTATAGATCTTAAAGAACAAATGGAAGGTTTTACCTGATAGGTTTGATGTCAACTTGATATACCTGGGCTAAGAAACTTCAATAATTGCCTTCATTGGACTGTCCTGTGCCCATTGTGGGCAACACCATCCTTGGCCAGATATTTCTATATTGTATACAATAGGCTGAACATGAGCCAGCAACACAAGCCAGTAAGTAGCATCCTTTCCTAGTCTGTCCTGCACTTACTACCACCAGGCTCCTACCATGAGCTTTTTAGTATTAGTCAGAATGTTTTGCCACAGCAATTAAGAATTTATTAAGAATGCTTAAGTCCAGGGCTGGAGAGATAGCCTAGCAGTTAAGAGAGACGACTGCTCTTACAGAGGACCCGGGTTCGATCCCCAGCACCCACATGGCGGCTGAAAACCGTCTGTAACTCCAGTTCTTGGAGAACTCCAGTTCCAGGGGAATCCGACACCCTCTTCTGACCCCCGCGGCAGTGCACGACACAGGTGCATGAACCTGCATGCAGATAGTACATTCATACACATACAAAAATAAATAAATAAAAATTCTAACCCAAGGGTGTATTATTTACTTTTCTGTGACCAAGGGAACTTATAAAAGGAAGAGTTTATTTAGCTTACATTCTCAATAGGCCACAAGACCATCGTGATGGGGAGGCCTGGTGGGAGAAGCGGCTGGAGTAGGAGCACAAGCTAAACGCTCACATCTTCAAGCAGGCACAGGAAGCAGGGAGTGACTGGAGATCCAGCCAGGCTTAAGAACTCTAGAAGCCTGCCCCAGTGACATGCTTCCTCCAGACCTTCCAAGACCTCCCAAAGGAACACCTCCAACTGGGGACAAATCTCCAAATATTTGGAGCCTATGGGGGACATTCTCATTCAAACCACCACAAAAAGCAAATAAAAAGAGTTTACTTTCTGTGAAAAAAGGTAGACTGAAATTGCTGTTGAAGTGGCATCACAAAGCTGCCCATTCCACTGAAGTTCTGAAATATTTCATCATGTCAATAATTTCCATGCCTCCCTTTTATAATAAACTGATGACATCTGTTGTCAAAAAAAAAAAGTGCTTAAGTCAATGTTCAAGCTTTACTTAGGTGTGATATGGTAATTAAAATACCAAATTCATTCAAATGATCCTCTTGGAGGTTTAGCAACCATACTTAAAGCTCCAATCCGATTTGGCAAGAGGGCTTTGAAGGGACAATCTTTTGGCCCTTACCCTCTAAGGTCAACTTAAGTCTTAGGGTCCTTAATGGGCACCTTTCTACATGTCCTATGGCAGTGAGTCACCAGTCATCCAGGGCCAGGGAGATCTTGGAAATTCACTTAAAAGGACTTCATCCAGACAATGTCCAGTCAAGAGAGGAAAGTCAATATAGAGGAGAGACTCCTCGTGCTTCAAAGGGAAGCTCCAGTCAAGCAAGACCTGACTTTGTCCTCACATAGATGGTACTAGTGAAGAGAGCCAGATGCAAGGACCAGAACCTCAACTGCCCTTAACACCAAGCCTAATTTTATTTATCTGAGCTAACTGTGTGGTTTTAAACACCCCAACAGGAAATTATAATCAAAAGAAGAGAACATAAAATAACTTACACCTTATTACCAGAGAGATAGGTGAGAGACCTACTATGCCAAGTTAGAAACCTACTGTGTCATGTTAGAAAATATCTCAGAGATAGGTGACAGATTTACTGTGTCATGCCAGAAAAATACCACCTTTTATATTGTCATGGTTATGCTGACCCTCATTCTGGAGCTGTGTACTAAAACTTCTTTCCAATTCCTCAGAAATAGAGTACAGGTTCTCTCTCCCTCTGCAGACTCTAGACAAGGACCCTCCAATTGCTGATGCTCCCAGTAGCCCCCCCCGCCCCCATTGGTACTGTGAAGTCCCTGCACTGGTATACTCATATAAGACTCAATCAGCTTGTCTTTTCAGTTGCGGAGAAAATGTCCACTAAGTACTGGCCACTATCGGTCTGGACCAAAACCACCAGGCAGAGCACCCAGCGCAGCCAAGATGGGAAACCAGATTCTAACCCTCCAGCCTGACACCAGTTCTCCCAAGACTTCGCCCCCCTCTCCCAGCTCTGAAGCAGATACAAAAGAGAGAATAGCATCCCATTCCCTTATCAAAATCAGAGGCTGGAATGTTAGAACTTGGCTTCCCAGAATTCCAAGGGACACACAGATGTCTACTTCCTCCAGAAGCTGTCAATCTTCTGACCTCTTCCCTTGTACATGAGTTCCCGCCCCATGGCTATATATCAGTTGCCATGCTGCTACTGTTGCCTACTCTACCACATGCCAATAGGTAGCCCGCCCTGGCAATGGAAGTAAATCATGTTCCTGGAGTGACTTAAATCTCATGTGCCTGTCTTTTGTCGGGGGTTTGTGTAATTTTAAGCTAACAGATGCCAGTAGACATGGCTATGCTGATGCTGCTTTTTACATTCATTTATTTATTTATTTTTGGTCTTTGTGAAATACAGTGCTTTTTACATTTATACAGGCATAGGCCATGGTGTGTGTGTGTGTGTGTGTGTGTGTGTGTGCGTGTGTGTGTGTGATGCTAGGTATTGAACTCATGGCTGCATGTTTAAAGAAGAGTATGACTCGTCAAAAACAGATAAACTCTGCCTACAGCCACACTCTCATGAGATTCCAAAGTGTGTTTTATTGCCTCCCACCTCCTCTGCTCTTTCCTAGCCAGCTGCACATTAGCTTTTACAGTGCAACAGCTCCACATTCCTGTTCTCTCTGTTGGGGCCTTCAGGCTGGTCATGGCTCCCATGGTGACCTCAGTGGGTGTTGTCATTGGATTTTTCCCTTGGGGTCTTTGATCCCTCGTCTGTTTATTAACAGAGTTAACAAGTGAGCTTCAGTCTCTAAGAAACCAGATGAGACAAATAATATCACATGGCCCAAATGAAGACATTTTTACTAGAGAAGAATGAAATGCAGCAGTTTCAAGTGACCAAAGGGCTGGCAGCATGCTTTATGGATCTCATTGTGCAGCATGTGGACCATTGGCAGCCAATGAAACCCAAGTGCAAAATTCCAATGATTGCCTCATTTTTACCTAACTTTACACTTTTTTTCTGGAATACTTTCATTATATATTTGACAATGTGGTATAGATTTAAATGCTTCCAAACAACATGAGGATTTTCTGTTAACTTACTATTTTATATGCTTTTTTTTTCCTGTTTTAGTTTTGTATATAAATTTTATTCATTTATTTATATGTATGAATGTACTGTCTGCATGTAGGTTTGTGCACCCCGTGTGGTGCAATGCTGTGGAGGTCAGAAGAGGGCATTGGATTCCCCTGGAACTGGAGTTAAAGACAGTTCTTAGCTGCCATGTGGGTGCTGGGGATCTAACCCAGATCCTCTGCAAGAGCAGTCCAGCCCCTCTTGTTTTAGTTTTTTGAGCCAAGATCTCATACCATAGCCTAGGTTTTACTGGAACTCATTATATAGATCAGGCAGGCCTTGAACTTATGGCAATACTCCTGCTTCATCTTTCACAGGGCTAGATTGCAGTCAGGTGCTTAGCTCTTTTTGTATAACCTTGGCCATGGTACAATAGTTACACACTTCAGGAGCCATAGACTAACAAAGATCTCAGTGCTAAGCAAGGGACACCTCCCTTGGAGTTGTTGGTTAGATGGGGTCTAAGAGACCCTCAAAATAATATATACTGTTTTCATTTCCCTTTTTCCCTGCCACAATTTGAAGGCAAGACCCTTTTGCTGAAGATATTACACACAGTCACAGCTTTGAGCAAATCAAGCTGGTACTGACCTAGAAGCCTCCTCCCAAAGGGCTAGCTCTTATTGCATCAAAAGGCGTTATGGAAGCTGCCAATGGAGAAAACTTATCACCAGTCCTACCTGCTGTAAAGCCTGATAACCATAACGACAATGTTCTCATTTATGAAACCAAAAAAATTCAATTTAAAATAGAGATAGAAGACCCCCTTTCTTTATGCTCATTACACCATGATTGTTCCTACTTCTGATGCCATACTGGTTGTGGATGTTTGAATGAGAAGCGTGCCTGCAAGCTTAAGTGTTTGAACACTTTGTCCCCAGTTGGTGGTGCTGTTTTGGGAAGTCCTGGATTCCTAGAAGGTGTAATCTTGCTGGAGGAAGCATGTTGCTGGGGGCCGGCTTTGAGGATCTATAGTCTTATCCCATTTCTAGTTACCTGTCTCTGCTTCATGTTTACAAGTGAAAATGTGATCTTTCAGCTTTTGGCTTCTGCTGTCATGCCTGCCACATGCTGTCGTACCTCCCACCACGATGGACTCTTCTCCATCTGGAACCATAAGCCATAACATTTATTTATTTATTTATTTATTTATTTATTTATTATTTTCTATGTGTATGAATGTACTGTCTGCATGTAGGTCTGTGCACCTGTGTCGTGCAATGCCGCGGAGGTCAGAAGAGGGGGTCGGATTCCCCTGGAACTGGAGTTCTCCTGGAATTGGAGTTACAGACTGTTCTCAGCCACCATGTGGGTGCTGGCGATCGAACCCGGGTCCTCTGCAAGAGCAGTCGGTGCTCTTAACCACTAGGCTATCTCTCCAGCCCCCATAACACTCTTCTATACGTTTTCTTTGGTCATGGTGCTTCATAATGGCAACAGAAAAGCAATATACCAGGTGTCACTCTCAACCTGGGGCTTTCAGGGCCCGGAGCAACCATGAGACTCATAAATGACAAATGAGTATCTATATCTGTGCTAGTCGTCTTTTCTAACACTGTTACAAACATAAGTGAAGACTGATAGAAGACACAAAGTAAAGGAGAAAACATTAACTCACCTCTATGTCCTCTGAACAGTACAGGATGGGAATGTGGACCTTTCTGCCTTCAGTGACCCTTCTCAAAAAACTTCCAACAGAGGTGAGGGTGCCTGGAGTTCTTGGTGCTTTCCTTAAATTGTAGGAAAAATAGGAGCTCAAATGGAACCTCTATTACAAATACTGAACCAGCCAAATATATTAACAATAAAATTCTTAAATATTTTGCCAACCTATTTTTTAGAGGTTAATATAACACTCTTCTCTTCTATTCTCTGATATTATTGTAAGCGCTAAGTAACACTTTATTATATAAATATGGCCTGCCAAGTTTAATTGCTGTGTGCAATTTTTGCTAAATCACAAAGTAAGGGTACATATGAAGCTGCTTATAGAAAATTGCTAAGTATTTAAGTGATGGGAAGAGAACGTTATGATTGGCAGGAATATATACTTACTCTACCTAAAATTGAGGAGGCTATATAAACAAAGTTGAGTTTCCATACACAAATGATCTTCCCCCCAAATTTTGTAAGTAACACCAAAAATGAAAAGAATAACTGTGAAAAACGATCCCTGTGAGACAATATGTGTCACTGGCATAAGGCAGCATATAAACAGCATCCTAGAGTCTGATTTAGATTTTGTTCCCCATTTACCACCAAATACTTTCTACCAAAACTTACAACAGTAAATAAAGCTTGGAAATAGTGAAGTTTGGGATGGTGGTTGTTATCACTTTCAAAATGCCAAGTTCTTTCTGATTCTTAATAAAATCTTAGATTTCTTCAAACATAAAAACATACTTAGGGCCCTAACCCGTGGCAATAGTTCCATAACATGTCAGGATACATGAGAATTGCATTCAGGTGACTTTCAGCCATACTTGCATTTTGTGAGGAGTACCAAAATATTCTTTGACAGTGATATCAATATCCAGGGTGTATAATTCAGAGTTAAGCTTGATGCCTCAACTCCCCAACAAGTCTGGTCCAAATTTCAATTTGTTGAGCATATATAGAGAGCTACTATAAATGATATATTATATACTATAAATACATAGACACTGACACAGACATGCACATTTGTATCTTTGCCTATAAAACAGTTATATTTGCAGTCATGCTATCTTCCAATACTGGATTTACTATGGTGAGATTTGCACATTCCTTCAGGCCACAACTTCTGAAGTTTGTTCTTTCAAATGTCTCTCAAGTCATTGAAAAACCGCCATTACTTGGTCTCTATTTGTTAAGAAAATAATCCATCCCTAGGGATTTCCTTGAAAGTGTTCTGCCTTCATATTAGGTCAATTATGCATGTGTAACTTCCAAGAGTGATCATTCCACTGGCAAGTCTTCTTTAGTAGTAGCTGAACAATTGAGGGAAACATTCAGAGACTAATTTCCTGCTTTAGGATTAGATAGGTAGTGCTGTCAGCACATAATCGTCTCTGAGTACTGAAGCAGGAAGCTGCATAGTTAGCTCATTGTTGAATTAGCACCTGATGGTGACGATTTATAAAGAAGGACATGAAATCATATTTGGTGGTGGATGCCGGTAATCTCAGCACTTAGGAGACTGAGGCAGGAGAGTCATTGCATCCTAGGCCAGCCTAGGCTACCTACTATGCGCCAGCACAGCCTGGGGTACAGAGTAAGACTCTGTTGCCTCAACACCCACCTCAATGGCAGGATAGTCAGAAGATTTAGTGGAGGGAGAATGATATGTTTAATCTTCATTGTCAACTTGACTTCAGAAAAGCTAAGCAGTTTCCATAAAGTTATGTGACTAGCTAAATAATGAAATTAGGATTAGGAGCCAGGTCACTGTTTTGTTAAGGGAAATTTTTATTTATGTTTATATTTTCATAAAATAAACCAACAAGTAAAATATTTACATTTTTAAGTGGCAAATGCCTTAACTTTTTTTCTTAGCTGGGAAATTTTTAGTTTGTTTCTTTTCTTTTTCATATGGGAACAGTACATACATCTACTAATCTTATACCAACTTTTGATAATCATATGTCCTTCTCACAAGTACTATATCAACTTGGTACTACTTATTTTCTCAAAATGGTCTGATTGCTTTGTTATCTCCCAAATACTAGTGAAGCAAATCTGTAACTGCCAAGTATAGAAAGTTCATGTTTCTAGAACTTTCATAGAAATGATGATGGCATATCAATGCAAGAGGAAAAGAATTACACACTAACAAATAATATTTGTATAACTGACCATAGAGCTAGAAGAAAATAATTTAAAACTCTACTTCTTTCTGTATATAGACACCAAGAAAAATAATGCGAAGTGAATTACAGATGCAAATGTAAACAAAACTGTAAATATTGGAATTTAAAAGTATCTTGGGCTGGAGAGATAGCCTAGCGGTTAAGAGCACCGACTGCTCTTGCAGAGGACCCAGGTTTGATCCCCAGCACCCACATGGCGGCTGAGAACCATCTGTAACTCCAGTTCCAGGAGAACTCCAGTTCCAGGGGAGTACGGCACCCTCTTCTGACCTCTGCGGCGTTGCATGACATGGGTGCACAGACCTGCATGCAGACAGTATACTCATACACATACAAAAATAAATAAAAATTTAAAAAAAATTTAAAAAAAGTATCTTTATGTGATATGAGAGTTTGGGGGAAAATTTCAAAGTAATTAAAAAGACTAAGAAGTTATGATAGAAAACCTTTTTATATTTGTGCTGAAACTGAAATTATTCATATGAAAAATGTATTAAATGCAAAAATCTGAAGATAAATTATAATCTGAGAGAAAATATTTTTAATATCTGTGAACATGCAGTTTATTATTTTTTACACAAAAGACATTATGAGTTTGTAGAAATAATACAGTCTACCAGAAATTTATCCAAAGAGAAAGAATAATTTTATAGAATAGGAAGTGCAGACAACATCACATTATAAGACTGATAACTCTTTGTAATTTAAGTGAAATAATTAAACAAAATGGTCAGATAACATCAGTATAAAGAATAAATGTGCCAGGCGTGGTGGCGCATGCATTTAATCCTAGCACTTGGGAGGGAGAGGCAGGCAGATCTCTGTGAGTTCAAGGCCAGCTTGCTTGGTCTGAATAGTAAGTTCCAGGACAGCTGGAGCTACAGGACTACCCTGTTTCAAAAAGACAATAAATAAATAAATAAATAAATAAATAAATAAATAAATAAATAGTGGTTCCAATTCATGAACTTTCAGATCCATAAATGTCAAGTTTATGGTGCAGGGAAGGGACTAATGGAAGCCTATTCTATGACAAATAGAACTCTTGACTAGTCACTGACTTGACTCAAAGATTCCCTGCTAGACCTTTTTTTATTTTTTAATTAAATTTGTTCTTTGGAGGCCAGGTTTGGTGGTACATGCCTTTATTACCATCCCTTGGGACACAACAACATCACATCTCTCTAAGTTCATTGTCGGCCTGGTCTACACAGCAAGTTACATGCCATCCATGGCTATACAGTAAGACCCTCCTTATCTAATTTTTTTTTTACAATTTCGTAAATATATACAACGCATTCTGTTTACACACCCTCTACCATCTCTCATCTCCCTCCATTCTCATCACCTTTCATACATTCATGTCTTTTCATTTTGTTTTGTGATCCATTAAGTTTTAGCATCTGTGTGACCATGGGTTTGGTATTATCCAGTTTGGCCCAATGGGCTCACCAGTGGGTACGCATCTGAAAACAATGACTCCTTCTCCCTCCTCCAATTCATCAATAGTCAGTAGCTCAGTAGGGAGGGTTAGGGGCTAATGAACTCCTCCCTCATCCATTACTGAATGTTAGCAGACTGTTCTCATTCAGGCCCAGCAACAGCAGCTGTTGTGAGCTCCTGACTACAATGGGTATGTCATGAGCAGAAGATAGCATTTTTGCAGTCCTTCCCCCTATTTTGTAGCTCTTATATTCTTTCCATCTCCTCTTCTATGATGTTCCTTGAGCCTTAGAAGGGGTAGCATAAATGTCCTGTTAAGGGATAGGCATTTAACTGTCACTTATTCTCAGCACCTTGAGCAGTATTGAGTCTCTGAATTCACCATTGTTCATTGCAAAAAGAAGCTTCTCTTATTAAGGTTGAGAGTAGCATTCATCTAAGTAAACACTAATGTTTAGAAGGAAGTTTGATGCTATGTCAATTTATCTAAACAGTAGTAAGTAACCCCCTAGTGCCCATCACTTAAGCAGCCATGAGGTTTAGACTGGCTTTACAGTACCAGGCATGAATTCCCTCCCATGGAGCTTCAGAGAGTGCTTGGTTGTTTCCATAACAGTTGTACCACTATTTCCACTATAGGAACACCTTCCTGGAAGATTAGTATTATGTTTCATATGGTTTATGATGGGTAAGACTATATATGCCTTTTTTTCTCCAGTAGCTTACATAGCACTCTCAGGCTCATGAAAACTACTCAGCAGGAAGGTGCCTTCTGATTCAGTTCCCAATTGATTTCTTTATATCTTATAACCAAGGTACATGTATATGGAGTTTTCAGCAACAGAATCTTATCATATAATTCTGGTGGGCATCCAAGAAGAGTGGCAACAGCCTACATTCTTCTGAGGGCCTCTGGGGCTTTACCGACCAACCAACGACTTCTCCAGAAAGTATCCCATGCTTGACACTAGGATTTATTTAACAACCCAGGCGTTCTAGAGACAGCATATCCAGTCATGAAGGATCCCTCCCTTTTGATTTTTTAAAGCATACACACACATACACACACACACACACACACACACAGTTTATTTTCATTCCTGTGTATGAGTGTGTGAGTGCCTGCAGATCCTAGAAGAGGGTACTAGACCCCTGAAGCTGGAGTTACAAGCCATTGTGAGCTGCTGGGAAATGAACTCAGGACTTTTTTTTTTAATTTTTTTTTATTTTATTTATTTCGGTATGTGTATCAATGTACTGTCTGCATGCAGGTTTGTGCACCCGTGTTGTGCAATGCCGCGGAGGTCAGAAGAGGGTCTCGGATTCCCCGAACTCAGGACTTTTAAAAGAGCAGCAGGTGCTCTTAACTGCTGAGCCATTTCTCCAGTCCCCTTAACTTGTATTTTTAAACTGGTTTATGAGACAGTAGAGACAGTAGGTTACCATGTATCTCTGTCATATAACCTTTATTTGATATTATCTCCTGTGCCCTTTCACCTCCCCAAATCCTCCACATTATCCCTGTTTAAACATTTCCACCCCCCGTGTTTTCTTCTGTATTTTCAAGTTATCTATGACCTAGTGTTCCCTCTTCCTTAAGGTATTCACCCCTCCAATTGCCACTTTCTAGTTTCCTAGTTTCAATAGGTTCTCCAAGTTAAACACAAAAATCTAAGGTTCAAGGTAAAATCTTCATATGGGTTAGAACATGTCTTCCTGGGCCTAAGTTATCTTGCTTAATATAATATCTATCTATCTATCTATCTATCTATCTATCTATCTATCTATCTATCTATTTGCTTATGAATGTTTTGCTGGCATGTGTGTAAGTGCATCCATTTGGATCTTGGGGAACTGACACTACAGACAATCGTTAGCTGCCATTTAGGTGCTAGGAACCAAGCCTAGGTCCTCTGCAAGAACAGCCAGTGCTATTAACTGCTGAGCATTTCTCCAGCCCCTCAGTATACTATTTTACAGTTCTGTCCACTTAGCAATAAATGTCATAATTTCAATTTTCTTTATGGCTGAATAAAATTCCACTGTGTATCTATATATACCACACTTTCATTATCCATCCATCAGTTGTGGACATCTAAGTCAATTCCATTTCCTAGTTACTGTGAATACAGAAACAATGAATGTGGATGAGCAAGTATATTTATAGAAGGATAGAGTCTTGGGTAAATGCCTAAGAGTTTTATAACTGGATCATATGGTAGATCTATTTCTAATTTTTTTAGGAATTTCTATACTGTTTTCCACAGTGGTTGTACCAGTTTATTCCCCAACATTAAATAAGGGCTGCTCTTGTCCCAAATCCTTACCAGCATTTGAAAATGTCATTGACAATAATTATATTTAGTATATTAATTATGCATGTTGTTTTGAAATACACATATATTGTGGAAGTTTAGTGACATATACATTACTCAATACATGTATTGTTTTTGTAGTGAACTGTTCCTTTACCAGCCTTTGCTGTCATTTGATTTCTTAATGATAGCCATTCTGACTGTGATGAGGTACAATCTCAAAGTAGCTTTACTTTCCCTGATGGCTAATGATGTTGGTTTTTATTTTTTTAATTAATTTATCATTATTATTTTTTATGTGTATGAGTGTTTTGCCTACATGAATATAAGTGTACTGCATGTGTGCAATACCTGTATAGGCCAAAAGAAGGCATGAGATTCCCCTGAAACTAGAGTTATAGAGAGTTGTTAACTGTCATGTTGGTGTTGTGAACCAAATCAGGTCCTCTGAAACAACAGCCAGTGCTCTTTACCATTGAGCCATTTCTCTAGCCTGAGGTTAAGGCTTTAAAAAAATTTATTAGTCATTTGCATTTCTTTTTTTGAGACCTCTCTTTCAGAATTTTAGTCCATTTTTAAATTTGAGTAGTTTTTTTTTCTTTTGTTTTAAGAAATATTTTATGTGTCTTTCACCTGCATGTACCCCTGGAAGCCAAAAGAAGGTGTCAGATCCCCTGGAACTGGAGTTAAAGACTGGTATTTACCACTGAGCCTCCTCTCTAGCCCCTGAGCTCTTATTTTCTTGATGCTTCATATTTTCAAGTTCTTTTTTTAATTCTAGGTATTAATTCTCTGTCAGAAGTATAGTTGGCAAAGATTTTTCTCCCATTCTGTAGGCTTTCTGTTTATTCAATTGTTTATTTTGTTGTACAGAAATTTTTAGTTTCATGAGGTCCCATTTTTTTTATTTAAGTTCTGTGCATTTCTCAGTCAAATTTCCCCCTTTCTGGCCCCCCACCCCACCAGAGCTCATTCATTCTGCCATACATGTCTTTCACATTTTTCTCAGTCTTTGTAAAAAAAATTTCAATGCAGAAGTTTACTGTTTGGGGAAGATGTTTACTGTTTCAGTCAGTTCTTTGACCCAGTCTTTTTTGTTATTGTTGTTCCTTCCAATTTGTATCTCTCCAAAATATGCATATATACACGCCATACATATACCAAAATTATGACATCTGACAATAAAATATATATTAATTCCAAGACATGTTTAGGGATTCACATTTTGACAGTAGAGTTGTATGCATGTAAAGAAAAAATATTACTTTACATTCCTACATTACATAACAAGTTGATGAATAACATCGGGTATTATATTTACTAAAAAAGAAAAAAGATGGGTATGCAGCTTTTTAGCACTTTGATATGTTAATTCTCAAGCACATTCACATTCATTCATTATATTTTTAGATGGAGTACCAAATTGAGTTTATCAAGGAAACAAGATGGTGCCTAGGCCACAAGACACAAGAATGCATGACCTTGAGAGTGTTAACTGAAAGTCATCAATACAAGTATGTCTGTTTCATAAAAGTCATCTCTACAAAAGATAAGAAACTGGTTTTGTTCTTCTAAATGTAGACATGCAGCTTTCCCCACATCTATTTTTCCATTGATCTACTTGTACTGTGGCAGTACACTGCTCTTTTTATTACTATGGCTCTATAATATAACTTTCAATTGAGTATGGTAACATCTCTAGCACTATTCTTTTTGGATTGATTTGGCAATGGGGATAATGTGTTTTGTTGTGTGTGTGGTGTGCTTCTGGTATAATTTTTTTTTTTTTTTTTGTTTTTTTTTTTTGTCTTTTCGAGACGGTCTCCCTGTAACCCCAGCGTCCTGGAACTCACTTGTGACCAGGCCCGGTTTGAACTCACAAAGATCTGCCTGCCTCTGCCTCCCAAGTGCTATGTAAAGGCGTGTGCCACCACTCCGGCTTCTGTATAAATTTTAGAGTGCCTTTTCTAGCCGGGCGTGGTGGCACAAAAAAAAAAAAAAAAAAAAAAAGAGTACCTTTTCTATTTCTGTGACGAATAGCATGAGCGCTTTGATTGAGATTGCATTGAACCTATAAATTGCTTTTGTAGGATAGTCACTTCACAATATTAATTTTTCCAATCCATAAGCATGAGAGATTTTTCCATCTTCTAATGTCTTCCTCAGTTTATTTCTTGAGAGTTTTATAGTTTTAATTCTAGAGCTCCTTTACCTCCCTGGTTAGGTTTACTCCAAGGTATTTTATCTTTTTTGAGATTACTGTGAATAAGATTATTTTCCCGATTTCTCTCTCAGTATGTTTGTTGCTGGTATATAGAAAAGACACGTATTTTTTTATGTCAGTTTTGTATCCTGCCACTTCATAAAAAGTGTTTATTAGTTCTAGGAGTTTTCTAGTATAGTCTTTAGGATCACGTGTATAGAATAATTTCATCTGCAAACAGGGATAATTTGACTTCTTTTTTTCCTATGTGTGCATGTAGGAGTGACTTTTGTGTTGCTATGATGAAATACCATGAACAAGGTGACCTAGGGAAGAAAGTGTTTATTTGGGCTGCTGGTTCCTGTCCATCATGGCAGGGAGGCATGGCAGCAAGCGACAGACATGGCAACAGGAGCTGAAACCTGAGAGATCACCTCTTCAACCACAAACACAAAGCAGAGGATGCAAATTGCAAGTGGGGCAAGGCTACAAACTCTCAAAGCCCAGCACTAATGATGTTTTTCATTCAGCAAGAACATGCCTTTATAGGGTCCATGACTTCCCTCACAATGTCTTCTTTCTCTTGTCTTATTGCTTTGGCTAAGACTTTGAGCATTATATTGAACAGGAGTGGAGACAATGGCAGCCTTGTTTTATTACTGATTTTAATGATATCACTGAGTTGTTCTTCAATTAGCATGATGTTGAGTATGGGTCTGATATATATCATATATGTATATTAATATATTGAAGTATGTTCTCCCCATCCTTATTCTTTCTAGGACTTTTTACATGAATGAATAAAATATTTTGTTAAAGGCCTTTTCTGCATTTATTGATATAGTCATGTAATTTCTATATATATCCATTCATGTGATTTATCACATTTATCAATTTGTGTGTTTGCATCAGACATTATAATTCTAAATATTTATACACCCAACTTTGGAGCACCCAGTTTCATAAAACAAATACTAATAGCCACAGATTAGCACCAACATACTAATAGTAGAAGACTTCAGTAATCCACTTTCACCAAAGGACAGGTCCAGACAAAAAAAGAAATAAAGAGAGAAACATCAGAGTTAAATAACTTCATAGATCAAATGGACCTAGTAGATACCGATAGACTACTTTACCCAAACACTACAGGGCAAACATTTTTCTCAGCAGCTCATAAAAGTTTCTCTAAAATATGTTAGATATTTGGACACAAAGCAAATCTTAACAAATAGAAGAAAATTAAAATAACTCCATATATTTTATCTGATAAAGATAGAATAAAGCTTGAAATAAATAGCAAAAGAAACTACAAAAAATACAAAATTCATGGAAGTTAAAGAACATTCTATTGAATGATGAATAAGTCATTGAAGAAATTAAGAAGGAAATAAAAAGAATTCCTAGAACTATATGAAAATGAAAACACTATATACCCAAAACTATGGAGTACAATAAAGGAGCCCTACAGGGGACGCTTAAGTTCTAAGTGCCCAAATTAAAAAAAAAAAAAAATCAGACAAAATTCAAACTAATAACCTAATGATCCATTTTAAGAGTTTGGAAAAAAAGAACAAACACAAAAGTAATAGATAAGAAGAATAATTAAAACCAGGGCAGAAGTTAATGAAATGGAAATAACAAAAATAATACAAAGAATCAATGAAACAAAGAATTGTTTCTTTGAAAAGGCTGATAACATTGACACACTGTTAGCTGAATTAAGAAAAAAGAGAGAAGACACAGATTGATAAAAATTCAAGATTAAAAAGGGAGATCTCACAACAGATAGCAAAGAGATCAGAGAATCATAAATGTACACTTTAAAAGCCCATATTCTCCTAAGCTAGAATGTTTAAAGGAAATGGATAAATTTCTAGATATATCTGACCCACTAAAGCTAATTGAATAGAGATTAATAGTTTGAACAAACCTGTAACAAGCATGGAGACTGAAGCTGTACTCCTGAGCAAAACAAATAAAACAAAAATTAAAAAGCAAAACCTTTTAAAACCCTACAACCAATAATCCCAAAGATTCTTTAAAATAGGAGCACTTCCAAATTCCTTTCATGAAGCCAGTATTACTCTAATTATAAAACCAGATGATGTCACAACAACAACAGCAAAAAAAGAAAACTATGGACCAATATCCCTAGAGGTGAAAATTTTCAATGAGTATTTGCAAACTAATGAGTTCCAGGACAGCTGGGGCTACAGGGAGACCTTTCTCAAAAACACTAGAAAAAAAATACAGGAACACATCAAAAACATCATGTGTCATGACAGAGTTTTCTCCTTGCTAGTCTTGCTGAACCTTTTGTAGAAGGACTCTAAAATCTGAAGCCTTTTCTACTCTGTCCTGCTTCCTTACCCCTCTCCACGGTACCAAAGCTGCCCTGTGGTACAGCTTTATTTACAATAGACAAACATAGAAACAGGACAGGTGTTCTTGTTTGAGTGTTGGCTGTC
Organism: Rhizomys pruinosus; assembly: GCA_009823505.1. Classification (NCBI taxonomy): domain Eukaryota; kingdom Metazoa; phylum Chordata; class Mammalia; order Rodentia; family Spalacidae; genus Rhizomys; species Rhizomys pruinosus. The sequence continues at coordinate 1,763,963 of VZQC01014031.1, read as the reverse complement.
TCCAAAGGTTCAGGTGTTTGAGTACCTGGTCTATCCAAAGCTGGCCGTGCTGCCTTGGAGCTTGTGGGGTCTGGCTGCTGGATGTGGGTCAAGGGGCAGGCCTTTGAAAGATAGAGGCTCACCCTGCTTCTGGCCTTGTTCTCAGCCCCCTGGCCAGACACCAGGTATGGCACTCAAGGACTGAGCCACTTTTGCCTCCCCCACCATGATAGACTTAAATCCCCTGAAACTGTGAACCAAACTAGATTCCTTCTCCTTTAAATAGCTTTTGTCAGGTATTTTGCCAAAGATAAGAAAAAAGTAACTCATACAGGAGTCCATTCAAAAAAGAAAATAAAAAACTTGTATGTGTGTGTGTGTGGGGGTGTAGTGTGTGTGGGGGGGGTGGTGTGTGTGTGTGTGTGTGTGTGTGTGTGTGTATGTACATGTTTCTGTGTGTGGAGGATGAAGGATGTTATCAGATGTCTTCCTCAATCACTCTCCACTTTACTTATTGAGATAGGGTCTCTCCTGAGTCCGGAGTGCATCAGTTCTGGTAGGCTAGCTGGCCAACAAACTCTAGGGATCTATCTGCCTTTCTCTGCCTTTCCACCCCACAAGGACTGAACTTACAGGCATGCAGAATGCAAGAATTGTAGGGTCATAGATGTTCCCAACCAGATTTCAAAAGAGAGAAAGCAGGAAAGGCCAGGCAGCATTTGTCAAGGCCTAAATCCCTGGAATCAGTCACTAGGAAGACAGAAGAATGCAGGAACCTAGGAAAGGGAACACGAAGCTGTTATGGAGACCCCAGGAGGTTAGAATGCCAGGAATGTGGATCACAGCCAGGAAAAGCTGCAGGCAGCAAGCAGAGCCAGCCCATGAGAAGGCATATGGGCTCCAGCAGGCTGGTCCCTGGGGTCGGGGCTGCCTGAGCCCCTTGGGGTGCATATCGCACCATATGTCCCAGGTGTCAGACATGGAGTTGTACTGCCTGTCGTTTGCCCTGATGGGTCTGTCCTGCGATGGTCTGCTTCTACTCTTCCACACCTCAGTTCTTTCCTTGTGGGATGGAAGTGTTTATCCTGTGCTACTGTACATTGTTAATACACACTTTTTGACATTTATTTTTAATGTTTTGTATAAATTTGTGCAGTATCAGCACCAACTAAATCTTGAAGATTTTACTTTGTATAAATGCTATGCACCAATTAATGGAAACCATGCACAAAACACTGTCACATACCAAGGCATGATAACGCCTCCAGGATTTGTGTCACAGGTTCAACTGGCCACTTTTTTATGTAGCACCATTTTTCTGAGGTTCTGTGTATATGTGTTGGGGGGGAAGTCAGAGGCTGATTTGACTCTCTTCCTCTATTCCTTTCCACCTTAATTTTCTGAGACAGGGTCTTTCACTGAACTTGTCTAGGCAGCAAGGCCAGGGGATTTACTTGCCTACCTCTGCCTCCCATCTCAGCACTGAGGTTACAGACACGCACTATTCTGCTCAGGTTTTCCATGGGTGCTGGGGATCTGACTCAAGTCATTATGCTTGCACAGCAAACACTTTACCCATCGGACCATCTCCCCAGCCCCATGGAGTACAATTGTTGTTCAAAAGTGTGACTTACAGCTGTTGTTTTCAGGGGTCAGTATTTAATAACCACTTGTCACTAAAGTAAGGCAAGCATTTCATGATAAACATCTGATGATATTTATGGCCAACAATAAAATTCTAGTCTTAAAGAAATTTTGGAATTTTGGAAGCATGTGCCAGTGTGGTCTCAACAGCTAGTTGGCAATATTGTGCACTGTTGTACAGTGCACTTGAAAATTGTTGGGATTTTATGTTATGTCCTATTCGTTGTTTTTTTTTTTTATTATTTTGAGACAAGTTCTCTCTGTGCAAGCCAGGCTGTGTGTGTTGTATGCATATGTGTGCATATGGGAGGTGTGTACTTGCTTGTGCACACAAATGTGGAGGACAGAGGTTGACTTTGGGTGTCTTTAGTCCTCTCCACCTTATTATGTTTTTGAGACACAGTATCTCACTGAACCTATAGCTTGTGGACTGGGCTACCTTGGCTGGCTGGCCAGCGAGTCCCCTGGACTCTGTCAGCCTTTTATGTTCTGAGGATCTGAAGTTAAGTCCTCATACTTGTGTACCAACCACCTTATCCATTGGGCTCTTTCCTCTGTCCCCTGTCCTCAAATTTTTCACCCTCGTGCCTCAGCCTCCTAAGTATTGGGACTACAGGCATGCCACCATGCCCTGCATGGCATGTTTTATGCCTCAGTAAGAAAGAAGATACATACGAGACATAGAAATATGTATCAATAAAATTTTAAAGTAGCAACTCTTTGGACTAGATTTTTGTATATTTATAAAAGATATATCATTGCCCCCAAAGTGGAGTGAATGATTGGAGGAATGCACTGGATGGTCATAAGGAATTTCTCAATGTGCTTGGAATGACCAGATACTTGGGGAACTAGAAATACCCACACTGTAACTTAATGTAAAGTCCTTTCATTGGTATGTTTATAGAACACAGTGATGAATTTCATAGTCATTTTCATTCATATACAGCATGTGCTTTGTCCATACTCACCACCACACCCTCTACTTTTTCCCCACTTTCACCAGTGCCCTTCCCTTTTTCTGTGGAAGACTAAGCAATGTCTACCCACTCCTCATATGGTCCCAATGACAAACCAAAGTTCATCCTGAGGAACCAATGAATTTATTAGGGCAAAGGTGATATTTAGAAGCATGAACATAGGTAACCCTAAAGCAGCTGGCACTGGAAGGGTGGTACCCAACATGATAATGACTCCCCAAGGTTGCACGATGGAGTCCCCTAGTCTTCCCTAACCTGTATAAACTTCCTGAGGTCCCCAGGCCATGTGCAACTGGAATAAAGTGGTCGGAGGGTCGGAGGGAGTGGCCGGACACTCAGGTGAGGATCCAATGACCCTCTCCACTACTCCCTTCTCTGAGGGAATGTGAATAGTCAACAAGCCAAACTATCATGCTCTTTTGCAAGCAGACACAGTTGGTATTATGAAGATGGTGGTTGTTCTCCTAGGAGTATAGAGTTATGTATATGTAACAATCTCCATCTACTTTTAAACACACACACACATGCATGCACACATCCTGAGATCTATTTGTAAAAGAAAATGTAATATTTGTCTCTGAGTCTGGCTCATTTCTCTTAATGTTGTGATCTCAGTTCCATCCATTCTTCTACAAAAAAGCATAATTTTGTTCTTTACAGCATATGAAAGCTCCATTCTGTGTGGGTCACATTTTCTTCATCTGTTCATCTGTTGATGGATGTATAGTCTGATTCCATATCTTGGCTACTACAAATGGTGCAGCAATGAACACAGATGAGCAGGGATAATCTCTGTGGCATACTGACTCGCAGTCCTTCAGGGACTATTTCCAGGGTGATACAGCTGATTCAAATGGTAGATACATTCCCACTCATCTGAAGACTCTCCATATTTATTTTTGGAGGGTCTAAACTAACTTGTTTTCTCACCAACAGTATATGAACATCCCCTTTTCCTCACATCCTCACCAGCACAAAAATCATTTTGAAATAAAAATCATTGCCAATAGTATAAAGCCTTGATTATATCAGATATTCCAGGACAAAGGTAGCTGAGACACTCCAATTTTTTTTAGTCCCTTATTAACTGTTCAGAGTAAAACACCTTTCCTTTCAGTGGACATGCCTATGTGGTCCTGCGTGAGACATGGACATGGGATGCTGAGGGAACCTCAATGAGGGTCAGTCTCTGCTCCATGCCATCAAAGCCCACCATGAGAGCCAGGCCTTTGGAGCTCCCCTCCTGTTCCTGTCCGCATCAACACCACCATGCTTGTAATGGAAGACAAAATGTACCTTCAGTTTTTCCTCAGTTTGAACCAACATCTTATGCCTTTGGTGGTGGATCATTTCACATTAAGTCTCTCATTTGGGTCCCATTAAAAAGATCAGACTATGAAGAAAATCCCACATCTGTGAACTGTTTAAGTAACTTCCTTGTTTTCTTTCTGCGATTAAAGCCTCCAGACTATACAAACTAATCTTAACTCAGGGCCCTAATTGTTTTAGTTTTTTTTTTTATTTTTAATTGATTGTTTTTTAGTCATTTGTTTGAGAATTTTACCCAATGGTTTCTAATCTTACACTCATTCACTTATACAAGAAACAGCTATACAATCCTTACCGTGTTCTAGGCAGTGTTACAACACCAGTAATGTAATGATCAGCAGTATGGACACAGGCCCTCTCACTGGAGATTTCCAGCTCAGAAAGTGAGAATGGAACGGACATGAAAAAAATGTTGCCGCTCAGTGCAAATGATGAGACCTATAAGTTTTTTCTTAGAAAACACACACATGAACACACCACACACACACACACACACACACACACACACACACACACACACAAACCAGTTTTTTTTTTTTGTAGGATTCTATACTTAGTATAGGCTTACTATGGAATTTCCTAGGGTTGAATGTGGGAACCAGTATTCCAAGAGCTCTATAGTTGGAACTGTTTGTTAAAAGCACTAAATCAAGTACCAATATTGGAAAAAAAAACAAGTTCTGGTTTAAATTTCCTAACTTAATTTTGGTCGTTAGGGTTTGAATTTTCTGACCCAGTTTTTGATGCAAAAGCAAACACAGGATGAATGTGTGTATCCATGAGATCAAATGTTATGCAAAAGTACAGTAGAAGCTCTTTCAATATTGGAAATATTGAAATAAAAGCAGTATAACAGAAAGGTAAACGTTTTAAATGTTATTAATAAATTAAAAAAACTATACTATGAAAAAGATCATGCTCCATTGCACACAAAAATAAATGACTAATTCCTTCCATTGTGAGATGGGTGTGAGCATGATATGACAGAGCCTTCCTAGGCAAGAATTCATGCCTTACATGATTGAAACCTGATCATTTTTTTCTTCCAGGCACTTTACCTACTTACAGATGTCCTTTGAAGACATAATATTTGTATTAGTTGGGCCTACACCCAGGTTTTCAATTGAACTTTCTTTTTGCTTTGGGAGGTGCCCATGTTGGTTTTTCTGAGAGACTCCTTGTCTTAAAGGTCAAAGAGAGAAATAAAAATAAAGCAAAATAAAAATATCAGATCATTTTCTGTGTTATTCTAATTATTCTTGCTTGGATCCAATGACATTGTGAGATAAAATTTCCAACTTGTCTTCCCAAGAGTTAATGATATAATGACAACAGCTGATACATATCAAATGCTAAACCAGGGTCTGTACTTATGCTATGAGCTTTCTGGGTCCTGTCACATTTATCATCATCATAATCTCTAAGACAGGGTGATCCTGCAATCCCCATTTTACAGATGAGTAGACTGAAGTTAAAAAACGAAACTTCAGGAGTAATTAAGGAGAAAGGAAATAGATAAAGTGTGAAACCAGGTGGTCTGACATCAGAGCTCACCCTCTCTCCTCACTCTATCGAAAGACAATAGGGAGAAAAGTGGCCAGACGCTAGGTGGGCAGCTCCCTGATTGTCTCAAATCAGCATGGAATACACCTGCCAGGTAAGGAAACAAGCACGGCCAGCACCTCCTCAGAGGCCATCTGTGTGGCCTTGACAGTTGCTACTCCCCCCCTCTACTGTAGGTGATTGCTATCCTGATTCCTAGTGGATTTGCCTCATTAGATGCTTTTTTTGGGCTGTTTGAGACAGGGTCTCCCTGTAGCCCCTGCTGGCCTGGAACATGCTATGTAGTCCAGGGTGGCTTCAATTTCACAAAGATCCTCCTGTGCGTCTGCCTCCTGAGTGCTGGGACTAAAGGCGAGTGCCCCCACACCTGGCGTATTATACACTTTTTATAAATGAAGGCATAAAATATTTTCTCTTTTGGCGTGGCCTCTTTCATCAATCTTATGATGATTTTTGTTAACCCTCCTTAAAAGGACACCAGGGTGCTGTATTTTATTGACATTACTATATAGCATTCTAATATAGGATTATACTATAATTTCTTTATTCAGTCTACTGTTGAGAAAAATCTGTGTATTTTCTTGTTTAGGATTCTATACTTCCATTGTAAAGATTCATGTGTTTATATATTTGGGTACAAATATCAATAATTTTCGAAATGTTTGTGGCAACTTATACTTTCGCTTATAGCACATGAGACCTAATGTTGCTCTATAACCTTTCCGTATTTGTTATTGTTTGCCATTTTATTTTTGTCCATCTTTCTGGGTGTGTAATATCTTATTGTGGTTTTCATTTGCAGTTCTATGACGCTAATAATGAAGAAATCACTGAATATCTGGTTCAAGTCTTTGACCAGTTTTGTATTGGGCTGCTTATCTTTTGATCACTGATTTTCAGACATTTTTCCATGTCATGAATATAACTCATCGGAGATATATGGTTATGATCTCTTCCCATTTCCCACCTCTTTCAGTGGTGTTAGATAAACAGAAGTCCTTGCCTTTATTCCTCATTACCATACTTCATTGCTTCAATCCTGCAAGAAGACAGTCAGTTTTAGTGCTTGTTATCATAGTAATGAGAATCTTAAAAGTCTTGTAACATTTCAAAGTTGTGTTTCTCCAGTATGTTTTAGTAAACTATGATTGGTTACTTATAAATGCACTGTCTTTATTGACTAGACTGAATTTTGTGTTGCCTAGAATGTTGATGAGCAGTTTTGTGCTTTGGTTATAAAGATATAAACACATTCTTCCTTAAAAAAATTACACTAGTTCAATGTCAGCTTTGTGAATTAAAAAATAGAGATAAAAATGGAAGTTTAGAAATTCTTCAGTCATTGGGCTGGAGAGATGACTCAGTGGTTAAGAGCACTGGCTGCTCTTGCAGAGGACCCAGGTTTGTTTCCCAGCACCCAGATGGCAGCTAACAACCATCTGTAATTCCAGTCCTAGGGAATCTGAATACTCATCTGGCCTCCACAGGCCAGAAGACCTGAGTGTACTTACATGCAGGTAGAACACTCATACATATAAAATTAAAATAAAATTTAAAAATTAAAACATGTTTTCTGTCATGTTTTAAATGGGTTTCACTATGACTGGGGAGAGGTAGGTAACTAAACTGAATAGTTCCCTGTATTGACCTGTGGATATTGGGCTCTTTCAACTACACCATCAATCTAGCTAATTCCTTTTTCATGTTGTTCTATTTGCTTAACTTCTCCTTTGGGGTTATTTTTAAGAAAAGAAACTTCTCTGCCACTTATGTTTGGTTATTTCTGTTTTGTTGTCAACTTTTTCTCCTTGTTGTACTTAGTTCCTAAAACTTCTAAAGGAAATCGGCTTTTTCAGTCATTATATGCAGAGGGAATCAAAGTCAGCATGTGATAAACACCTTCAAGTCATCCTTACAACAGCCAAGGCCCCTGGGGCTGATCCCCTGATCCTGATCCGTCTCATTGTCCATTAGCAGATGGAAAGATAAAGACAACAAGGTGAATAGACACCGTGGAACATTATCTAGCCATAAAGAAATCATCTTCTTTGTAGGAAAATGGATGAAACTAAGAGAAATAAGCCAGAATCAGAAAGACAAGTATGCTGTCACTCATATATAAGATCTAGTTGTGTTTTTTTTTTTTATCTTTTTTTAAATGGGGTCAAGGATTTCACTCAGTGATAGAGCAATTGCCTAACAATGTAAGACTCTAGATTCAGTCCATAACTTTGGAAAAAGAAAACAAAAAGACATGAAAATAAAAGCAGTACTGCTTTAGAAAAGAAAGGGGACAAAAGGGAGGGACATGAAGGTAGAAGAGACAAGAGAGGGTCTATGAGTTACTTTTTTGTTGCCATGATAAAATATCATGACCAAAGCAATTTACAGAAGAAAGAGATTAATTTGGGTTTATGGTTCAAGAGGGATGATTCCACTGTGATGGAAGGTGTGGTGGGAGGCAGCTGGAGCAGAAAGCTGAGAGCTCACATCTTCAAGGATACACAGGAAGTAGACAGAGAGCAAAATGCAAGTGAAAAAAGGTTAAACTCTCAAATCCAAAAAGGTTGCACCTCCCAAGTATCTCGTGACTGCCCCAGACAGCGCCACCAAGTATAGAACCTACAAGTAGTGTTTGAATACTTGAGCCTGTGGGGGACACTTTTCTCATTCAAACCACCAGAGAAGAGGCAAATAACATCAAAATATAGTGCTCATGGATGAAAATGTCACAATAAAACTCATTATTATGTACAATTAGTACATTCTAATAAAATTAATCAATTAATTAATGTTTAAAAGCATGTTTTGCTAATGGAAATAGCATTTCTTTGTGTGGGAAAAGAATAGCTTATTTGCAAACCACAGTATCTTCCTTACTTTTTTTCCTCAATGGATCCACATTCGTCTCTAGAATTTTTGGTTTAGTGGAGCTACTTTCCTTATAGCAATGCACACTTTCGGCTTGTCCTGCTTAGGTAGAGCACAGTATGCAGAGTCTTCCAAAGAGCCAGCAGCTAAGATAAAGGGAGAGTTGGCAGAAGACTGTGAGTCAGACCCAGAAGGGCTATGCATTATTTCTACCCACATTCAGTGGGTCTTAGCTTAGTCTTGTGCCTCTGCCCATCAACAAAGAGGGCTGGGAGATCAGGTCCCATGACAGTTCTGTACCATGGATACCCTGAATGGCAGCCACTCATGATCTTTACCCTTGTGAGGATGAATCCAGAGAGATGGAACTTCAAGACCGGAGGAGGCTGTTTCAGACCTCTTGCCATCCAAGGAAATGACCTGCAGGACCCTCTATTTGAATCATGCCGTGAGCTGTTATGCCTTGCTTTTAGTTTCCAGGGCTCTATGAATCCTAAACCCTGCTTCAACTCAAGCAGAGGTTCTGCAAGGCATGTTCTGCAGATCCAGTTTCTGCCATGTCTTTCTGCTCCTTCCCATTCCAGGACAGGTGTCCACTTGTCTCTCAGCTTTCTGACACTGAGCGTCTCTTTGGTTAGTATGCAGCTTCTTTTATTTTTTATTTCTTTTATTTTTCAGCCAGCATTAAGAAGAGCATAGATCTTGCTTTTTTCTTTTAATTTTGATTTCTTCTTGAGAATTTAATGCAAGGAAATATAATCATATCTGTCCCCATGTCCTTCCTCACCTATATCTCTATATATCCTCCTCCAATTCATCCCCTTCCCAACTCTGTCCTTTTGGTTTTTTTTTTTTTTTTTTTTGATAACCCACCAAGATCAGTTATGTGCATGGATGTGGGCCCATCGACTGGAGCATCAGAAGCCTACCAGTGGTCATATCCTCTAGAAAGGATAATTCTCCCTCTCATAGCACCTGGCCCCTGGCCAAGTAACTCCTCAGGAAGGGGTGGGTCCTGGAAATCATGTACTTCACCTCTGCCAGAATTTGGGCTGACTTGATCTTGTGTGGATCTTGTGCAGGTAAACACAGCTGCTGTGAGTTAGTGAACGTGATAGCCATGTCCTGTTCAGAATACAGCATTTCACAGCACATCTCCCCATTCACTGGCGCTTAAGTTCTTCTGCTTGAAGAGCTTAGATTTTTAAAACAATGGATGAATGCTTAACAGTGAGGTTTTTCCATCCTAGTAACATTTAGGGTAATTCTAACAGATGTTTTTGCCTTTGCTACTATTTTCCAAGAACTGATTCCTAAACGAGCATCATGGAACAGTTGCTAACGTCACATTCTGTTCCACAGAAATTTCTTGCAGTGTCCTGTGATGACAAAGTTCTGAAATAACACTAAGTGATGTCTTGAGCTTGTCAGTCACACCTGCCCTCTTCTCTGCCCTACTGTCTGGTCTAACTAAATGAATCTGTACCCTGCTCTCCTTCACATACCTCATGCTTTTCATATCTAGCAACCTTACTTCTACTTCAGCAAGAAATGTCTAAAGCAGGGGTCAGCAACCTTCATCCCATGACTTGTCCAGCTTGCATTTATACTTTTAAATAAAGTTTTATTGTAACTCAGCTATACTCATTCATTTGCCTGTTATCCATGGCTATTTCTACATGCCAGTGGCTGACTCCAGGAGGTGGCAGGGAGACTACAGGAATTGAAACAGTTACTATTTGGCCATTCACAGAACAAGTTAGTTTTATTCTCTTCTACTCTAAGTAAAAGACAGCTTCTTCCAAAGGCAATATCTGAGCAAGATTTAGAAAAATAAGAATATTTTACAAACAGAAATGAAGAGAGAATATTTTCCATTAAATCGAATAGATGCCTGAAACAGTAGTCCCTCTGAGGACAGTGGCCTACTCTGACTAGCCCCAGCATAAATCCAAGAGGGGAGGTCAATGGAGATGAGCAACAAAAGCTCATGGGAGTGGTCAGGCCATAAGAGCCACATGTATGCTTTGATAAACAAGATGGTCTCCCCCAATGGCCCCCTCAGTAACTCAGCAACCCTCAAAACATTTTGTGGTAGAGGGATGAAGAGTGAGAGGAACTAAATGCACATGCTCCATGGTTTAAACCTTTGTAAAGTATTAGGTTAAGTTTTCAATAAATTACTGAAAGAGTTAACAATAAACAAACTGTGGATGTCTCAGACCTTTACAATTTATCTCCATGGAAATTTTTTAAGAAAGAGAATATATCAGAGAATTCCCTACTTACCAGACAAGGCATCCTTTTTTGACTAACTCCCTTGCAGAATTAGAATTTGTACAACCACCATTCACAACACTTCATGGGATCTTGATTGAACAATGGGAAGCTAGGGGAAGGGTTTAAGGCAGAGGCAAGATGTGATCAGACTTGTGGTTTAAAAGAATTGTCTTGGCAGCCAGATGAGGAATGGATTGTCCGGAAGGAAGGCTGAAAGAGACAAGATAAGAGGCTGATTCAACAGTCCAGGTGAGAAGCATGAAAACTAACGTGTCATTTCCCAACCACTCGGCCTCTTACCAAAAAGAAAATTAAAACAACAACAACAACAACAACAACAACAACAACAACAGCAACAACAAAACCCAAAGCACTGATCATCTATGTAAGAGGATGTCTGGCTTCACTAAAAGTTGCCTTGGGATCAAGACCTTTCCTTCTGAAGGGACCTCTAATGGCACTCTGGGTCCCTGTCCCTTACACCTGGCCTGGCTTTTCTTTGCTTCAGAACACCAGGGTTTGTTATCACTATTTGCCTGGCTTCGACTTGCCATTTTGACTTACTTATAGCAGTACCTCCAGGTCCCCAAGCTCAGCAGCGACCCTCCTGGGGCTAGCTGCGGCCTACAGGTGGATCCTGCTAGCTGGGTTTCCTATGCCCACTGGCACTCCCAGGCCACTCTACTTTTGCTGAGAACTGTGACATTGCCATCCAGTATTTCCAAGACCTGAGAAATTCCTGGGACTAGGTCACCTCTTTTTCTTATCCTTGCCAGCCTGCCATTTCCTAAGCCCCAGCTGCTCATGCCTGCCCAGAGCTTCTCAGGTCACCACAACGGTGGCACAGCCAAACACTTGGTAACAAAGACAAAGCCAAACTCTGCCTGGTGCTTTTCCCCAAGGGGATTTCCAAGACTTCTTCATCCTTCCTCAGGCTTTCTCTGGCTTAAGTGATTCAGCTTTTCTCAAAATATTTGCCCAGGAGATAAAGGGTTCTAGAGGGGATGGCCCAATCCTGAAATCCCCCTCCTCCCTCTCCACATCAAAAGGATGCTGTTTTGTATTTGGGACTGAAAGAGGGAAGCGAGCTGGGTTCAGCAGTCTCTGAGAAGCTGGCCAGAACTTGTGAGGAATCTGCTCCTCCAGTTCTGGCCATTAGGACTCGGATTTCATTCCTGTCATGTGGCTTGAAGGCACTCCCACAGCAGGACTGCTCAACCTTGTCCAGTTAACCTTGTTATTCCATGCAGGGCACATGCTGTCCCAGGAGGGGCCCAGCTGGGAAGGGCTCAGAGGTGCTAAGCCAGGAGATTCCAGGGAGAGCCGAGCCTGCTCACCAAGAGGGGTGTTCAGACCCAAGGTTGGGGACAGGCTGGCTCTGAGCTGTGCAGAGAGGTTTGGCTGGAGCTTCCCAAGCACAGGTTATCTGACAAAGTCCTGGGATGTTGTCCCTGGTCTCTGTGGAGATGGAGCTGGCCTGTTTGGGTCCCTTGTCCACTTTGCTACCCCTGCGGTCCCTAGCTGTAGGCTGTTCCTCTGCAATGCCAAACTATGTGATCTCTTTTGGTGAGCTGGCAGCCACACGCTAGAAGCTGGAATGAACAGTATATGTCCCTGTTCCCTGAACTTCACTATTTTATAACCAAACAATCAGCATTAGTTCTGTGGAAGCAGCCTGTCCCCTTTTCCGGGTTCTGAAGCACTATTCATTCAGAAACACATTTTAAGCTTTCTTCTCCTAATGAATGTCAGAGACATGCTGGGAAGAAGTGTACGTGTACGGTTCTGTAGAAGAACAGTTAGTTACCTTCAAGTGATAAAGAAATGCAGGCACTCTCAAAGTACTTGGTCCTAATTATCCTGCTTCTGAAAGACTTATTTGACTGTTAAGACCTAAGCCAACTCTAGAAACATTTGAAGCCTCGTGTTTCCATCTGGCCTCGGGGCCGCTGAGCTTACAAAATTCCTGGCCAAGGCAGTCTTCTCTGTAGATGAACCTTCTCTTTTTCCTGCAGATTTAAGTTTCAGGAAAGCAACGATAATCAGTGTCAGGTAGCACTTTTCAGGAGTGTGGTCGTATGTTTATTTTATGATTTTAAAACATCAGCAAGGAGAGTAGGTTAATTTCTAAAGAGGAAATCACAGTTGATGGAAACCATGCTGAAAAGAAAGGCTGCCCAGCTTTCTGACTTGTGACAGCTCTGAAGGGGGGGGGGAGAGGTTTTCATAATTTTGTGGGTAGATTTTAAAGTTTAGATCCCTTAAACTTAAGCACTAGAATTTCTATGGTCACAGTTGAAAAACTACAAGGAAAGGTTGGAGATATGATGGCTCCGTGGCTAAAAGCACCTGCTTCTCAAGCCTGACAACCTGATTTCAGGTCCCCAAAATCCATATAAAAGCCAGGTATATGTGTCTATAACCCCAGCACAACCATAGGAGGAGAAGAGAGGCAGAGACGGTAGGCTCTGCAGAGCCTGTGCAGCCAGTGAGCAAGGACTGATGCTTGAAATTCTGGCCTCCATTAGTAAGCATGGCACACTCATAGCCCCATAGGAGAACAAGTGTACACACACACATACACACACACACACACACACACACACACACACACACACACACACACCAAAGAAAATGATATTCTAGTTACCTAACCTTGTTTTCAAGACAGGTTGTTTGGATGACATTTAAGCTGCATTTTGCCAGATTCAAGGATACTTGCATGAATCTGCACAAACTAATTATTTGTAAAAGAAAAGAAAGGGTGCAAAGTATGAGGAGGTCAACAGGAAGGACCCTTTGTGAAGATCTCCCGTGTCTCTCCACATCTGGTCTCTGCCCTGAATATGGAGGAGACTGAGGAGAGACAAGCCTGGTCTCCCCCACAGCAACAGATATGAATATTCCTCTTCCTCTCCACATTCCTTCCTATATCTCAGGGCTTGTAGCTGGATGAAGAAAGAATTTCATACAGTTATGTCTTAATCATCTCTGAAAATATAGAAGTTGGGATCCATCTGGCTCTTGCATTTGAATAAGTAATTAATCCCTCAGGAAAGAATGTCCCTTTCTACTGCTTCTCCTTCTGCTTTCCTCCTGTACCTGAAGTCCATGATACTTTTCCCTATTCTGCACTCCTCTACCAGGAGGGTTTACAGCAATAGATATCTTTGAATCTTTGGGGGTTTTGTATATAAATTCCAAATCCTCCTTAGCTGCCTTGAAAAATGCTCTGAGCAATAAATTGGATATGCAATAATTTTTTTTCTATCCAGAGTCCCTTATTTCTAGATGCCTAGTAGTGTGAGCAATTGCAAGTATTATTTGATATTTTATTGAAAAATTTCCTCCCAATAAACACTGGACAGTTGCAACATTTGTCACTAGGGAAATACAACATGGCTCCACTGCCTTCTTGATCTAATTTCATGTGATACTAGATGGCAGTGTGAACAAGACATGCCTTGATGGACTGGGCTAGAAAAGGAGTAAGTAATGGAATGAGAGAAAAGATTTATCCTATTTGTTGATTCAGTCTCCCTCTGAATACAGAACCCTGTGGAATAAGAATACTGATGCATTGGTGCAGTGCCTACTGATATCTAGCAATATCTTTCTATGGGAGTCAATAATCCAAGTTCAAAACTTGTCTCAGAGCATTTCTTTCTTCTACGTTGACTTTTAAACGATTCAAGGTTGAATAGATGAGAAATTGCTAACTCTCTCTCTCTCCCTCTTTCTCTCCCTCTCTCTTTCTCAATCACAGACATAAACATATGTTTTATTTTTATTTTGTTCCCATATGTCCTTGCATTTTTACAAAGTAAAAAAAAAATTATCATTTCCTTATTATATTCTGGAAAAATCTGATACCACACATGGAAGATGAATAATTAAAATGACTAATCTTCAGACAACCACACTGTATATTACAAATACTCTCAGAAACTAGTCTCCAAATAATATATAGATATATGTGCATGTGTTTGAATATGTGACTGTAAATATATTAAATAGCATTGTGGGGAAAAAGGAAGAACTGTAACCATATTCTAGGATTCCCTGAATTCTTAAATATACCAAAAACATTAAAGTAATAACTTACATTGTGTAACAATATTAAATTTGTTTATCTATAAAGGTCACAGGAGGGGCATTTCAAAGGGCTATTGTATAAGAGGAAAAAAGGGGGTCAATTTCTAACCATCCAAATGATGATACAGCTACTTCTGTGGTTAAAGAGTTCTTACAAACATTAATTGACTAATTTTCACAACAGCTTTGTAAGAGGCAAACATTATTAATGGATTCATTTTACTGATGGGGAATCTGAATCAAGGAGAGATAAAGTGACATGCCAAAGACTGCAACAAGACAAAGTACCAGAAAAGAGGATTAGGAGATAGAAGGCTCTTCTTTTCAGTCCTTATTATAAATCATAGAAGAAGCAAGATAAAAATACATGATAGCAGATTTTTTTGACAAATAGGATCTGAAGAACCTGAGACTTCTAATGTTGAGCAATCATGAAATTGGCAATAATAAATGTCTATCTTAAATAAATCACATAATTTATCACGAGTCTCTGCTGAAAATAAATCTCCAAGCAAAAAGTGTAACAGAAAAATCAGAAATTAATATATGCCTAACACAATCAATTCCTATCACGGAGGTGGCTCTGGATAGACACAGCCCATTGTAGCCTATGCTTTAAACTCAGGATGTTCACAGTTTTCAGGGATAATAACTAGGTAATACAAAGAACTCAAAAAAACTAAACAAGCAAATAATCGCATGAATGAGTGGCCTAATAGAAAGAATAGAAAGTTCTCAAATGATAAAAAAGCAGATTTCCAATTAACTTAAGAAAAAAGTAGTTGGACCTTACCAGCTGGTGTGGTTTGAATGTGAAACATCCCCCATAGGTTCATGTTTGGGCACTTGGTCCCCAGCTGGAAGTGTTGTTTGGGAAGACTGTGGAATGATTTTGAGGTGGAGCCTTGCTGCAGGAAGTCCTCTCTGAGCTTATGCTCTGGTCTCTCATTCACTTCTACTTTCTGAGTGTGGGTGTGATGTGACTAGCTAGCCTTCTGCTCCTGCAACCATGCTTTTAACACCTGCTGACAAGTCTCACCAGGACAGAATGATGCCAAAATAAACCCTTTCTCCTTTAAATTGCTTCTTGTCAGGTATTTAGTCACAGGAACAGGAAAAGTGAGCAATACAAGGAAATGCAAATACAGCTACATTGAGATTTTTGTCTTACCCAAGTCAGAAAGATGGTCATTAATAAAATAATAACAACAAATGCTGGAAAGAATGTAGACTATAGGGAAGCCTCTTACTTCTGGTGATAATAGAAGCTAGCCTCGCCACTATGGAAATCAGTATTAAGGTTCCTCAAAAAACTAAAAACAAATCTACCGCATTTGAGTAAATACTAGTAGGTACTTTGAGTAAATACTAGTAGGTCCTTTGAGTAAATACTAGTAGGTATTTACTCAATTTATAAAGTCAACAACACATCACAGAGATACCTGTACAGTAAATGTTTATTGCAGGGTTATTCACAATAGCTCAGTTATAGAGGCAGCCAAACTGTCCAATAACAGAGGGGAATGGATAAAGAAAATATGATACACACACACACACACACACACACACACACACACACACACACACATGCGCACATATCCTGATGGGGATTTTTTTCAGCCATAAGGAAGAACAAAGCTATGTTGTTTACAAGAGAATGGAAGCAACAGGAGATAATCATACTAAGTGAATTAATACCATCTCAGAAAGACAAAAATAATGTTTTCTCCCATTTTTGGCTCCTAGATTTTCTATAAATCTACTGTGTGTGTGTGTGTGTGTGTGTGTGTGTGTGTGTGCACATGAACTTAGAATCTGTGGGACTAGAAAGATGGCTCAATTGGTAAAATACTTGTCAGCAAGAAAACCTAAGTTTGATTCTAAGCACTCATATAAAAATCTGGGAACAGCAACATGTGTCTGTAATAGCAGGATGAAAACAATAGAGACTGGAAGATATCTGATGCTTGTTGGCCAGCCATTCTAGCTGGATCAGTAAGCTCCATGATCAAAAATTAAGATGGCAGCAATTGATGAAGACATAGGATGTCAACCCCTGCCACTCCCCCCAGAAATACACACACACACACACACACACACACACACACACACCTAAAATAAAATAAAAATATTAAGAGAAACAAGTAAGACAAAAGGAAGTGAACAGGGGTGACACCAGTCAATATTGGGGGTATATTCGCAAATGTACAATATAGCTTTGTATTAAAATGTTCATTGTAACACCATACCATGCACAATAAATATACATAGTGAAATTTTTTAATGGAAAAATAATTTTTAAAATAAAGTTAGTGTGCTTTAGCATATAGTATTGGTAAAGTCTAGAGTAGTACAGCAATGTCCTAAGTCTTCACATTCATTTACTACTTGCTAACTCATCTAGAGAAGTTTCTAATTTTCTATTGTTCAGACTGTAGTTTTACATTTCATTTTCATGTATAAATGTATATATGAAAATATTCACTAAAGCATTATAGTCTTCTTCAGTATTCAATAAAATAGCATGCTATACAAGTTTGTAGCCTAGGAGCACTATAACACATGACCTATGAATGTAGTAGCCTGAACCATCTAGGTTTGTCTAAGTATACGCTATGAAGTCGACAAAATGATAAAATTGACTAGCAACATATTTCTGTTTTAAGAGTCAATATATTTTATTTTCCCCAAATATAACACATATTATAATTTCTTTAAAAATATACCAGGAAGGGTGGCACACGCCTTTAATCCCAGCACTTGGGAGGCAGAGCCAGGCAGATCTCTGTGAGTTCAAGGCCAGCCTGGGCTACATAGCAAGTTCCAGGCCAGCTGGGACTACAGGGAGATCCTGTCTCAAAAAAGACCATAAATAAATAAATAAATAAATAATAAATAAATAAATAAATAAGCCAAAGACTAGATGAGGGCCAGCAGGTGGCACAGTAGGTAAAGGCTGATATACTTGAGTTGGTTTGCTGAATTCCATGGTGGAGGAAAACTGACACCAAAAGTTGTCTGTTGACCTCCACATGTGCACTCTTATATGTATGCATTTGTACTCCTGCACATATATCACATTCATATACATTAATAATAATAATAGCAATAATAATAAAATTTGCAAATAGGTAGTCAACATATCGGTTCTTCAACACCACACTCTACAATCCTATTGATTAAGGAGAAAAGAATGGTAAAAAGAGAGCTAAGTGGGCCTGGAGAGATAGCCTAGCGGTTAAGAGCACCGACTGCTCTTGCGGAGGACCTGGGTTCTATCCCTAGCACCCACATGGTGGCTAAGAAACCCTCTGTAACTCCAATTCCAGGAGAAATCCAGTTCCAAGGGAATCCAAGACCCTCTTCTGACCTCCGTGGCATTGCACGACACGAATGCGCAAACCTACATGCAGACAGTACATTCATACACATACAAAAATAAATAAAACTTAAAAAAAAAAGAGAGCTAAGCAATAACTTCAAAGCCTCACAGCTATCAGAGGCAATGGATCAGGTTGTGGAACTTATTTCTGAGTTCTTCAAAAACCATGTTGAATTTTTTTAGTATAGCTATATCTTAAAAATTAAGTATATATTGTTGCCATCAGGAGTCAAGAAATTCCCCTTGTATAAGTGAAAAGGGACAAAGGCTGAGAGAGGACTAAAAAGTCACAGTACCCCAGAACAAAGAGGTAGAAATGTCCTGGAACAGACGAAGGAGGACAACACAATGGATTCCTACAGTAGTGTCTGAATGGCACACCAAGCACCCAGAAAACATAAGGTGCACTGTAATGACCAACATTGCAAAGAAAAGACCAACCCACTAAACTATAGGGACCAGTGATAGGTCCTTTCCTGGACTACAAGGGACCACATAGACACCTATGAGTTGAAGGGGTACCCATTTGTTTGCTCATCTGAGAGAGAAGAGAAATGGTAGTCCTAGGAGACTGAACATTCATGACAGACAGACCAAATCGCTCAAAAGAGCAGAAACCAATATGACACTTCTAGCATTAAAATAAATCTCTTGTTTCTTAGGAAGCATCTCCATTTTTAAGTGAAGCATGACTGTATATATAAAGAGATGTATTAAGAAAACATATTTTGCAGTTATGGAGGCCAAGAAGTCCCATGAACTAGAGTTGGTCATTAATAAACTCAAGCAATGCAATAGTCTAGTTTTAAGTCCAAGTCAAAGGCCTTGGGGGCAAGAGAACTGATGGTAAAAGCTGTAATCCAAATATAAATCAAAGGTCAGAGGACTGATGTCTCAGCTGGACAACAGGCAAAGGGAACTAATTCTCTCTTACTTTTGTTCTTTGTCAGACAGATGGAAAGAAGCCTGCTGAAATCCGCAGGGCAGCCTATTTGGCTCAGTCTACTAATTTGAAATTTAGCCTCATCTTGAAACACCAAAATGGCTTTAACCAAACTACTGTTTTATCAAATATCTGGGCACCCATGGCACAATCAAGTTGACATAATTAATTACCACAGCATCTCTCTCCAAATTTTCCCCCAACCCCTGTCCATCATCCTACACAGACAGCATTAGGCACCAAAGGAAAATAATGCTGATGTGCACCTTCTAAGGTATACGTGTTATTTATTTTTCTAGTAGAATTAATAAAACATAATGTTTGCCCTGTGTAGGTACTGTTCTAAGTGCTTTATGAAGATCAATTCATTAATCACTGTTTCAATTCCAGAGTTAAGGACTTGTCAGCATTATTGTTTTATAGATAAGGAAACCAAGACTCCGTGTGGGTTCCTGGGTCCGAACCCTACTAGCAAGAGGCAGGATTTAATTCATTTGTACCACTTTGACCACAACAGCAAACTAGAAAAAAAAAAAAAAAAAAAAAAAAAAAAAAAAAAAAAAAAAAAACTTGAGGGAGGATTTATTTTGACTCACATGTTTCTAGTCTACCATGGAGAGGAAGACATGGTGGAACAGCTTATCATGGTGGGAACAGTTGGTAAGGTTGTTCATATCAGGACACACCAGGAAGCAGATAGAATGACAGGGACCAGGGGTTGGTTGTTACCTTCAAAGACCTGACCCTAATGACCTGATTTAGCCATCTAAGTGCCACCTCCTAAAGATTCTACACCCTCCTAAAGTAGTGCTGCCGGCTGAAAAACCCATGTTTAACTCATGAGGTTATGGGAGACTTTTTGGGTTCAAAGTATAACAGGAGGTATGACCCACGTCCAGCAGTCTGGCTCCAGAGTTAGTGCCCCTAACCACTACACTATGATACCTTGAGACTCATGGCAGAAAAGCTGGAGAGAGGTTTTGGAGGAATGAAAGTCAAAACCCTGAGAGACTTTGAGCATACAACTAATACTTCAGACAACAACTCTAATGTCTGATTATGTCAGTTGAATTTTTGTATTATCCCAAAGAAATTCTGAATTCCCCAAGTAGCATAGGAATGGATCAAAGGAAGACTTGTGTTTGAGTGGGATCCGAGAAGGCAGCAAGCTTCCCAATGCTTGTCACCAAGGGTCTACTAGTAACAACGGCAAGGCAGACAAAAGTCCAGCCTAGTGCGCATGTCAGAGCAGAATTCTGAAGACACGGGGCCTCTGCGCTCCTCAGAGCTCCAAAGCAGCACAAGCAGGCATCTGAATGCTTTCCTGTGTTTCCCTGTCCTCCCTCCCCAAAAGGAGTTGGAAGGACAGCCAGCGGACCTCCAGCAGCCTCGAAGTCTTGCAAGGACTATGGGCTGGAGATTGGATCCTGAGGAAACCATAGCAAGGATGTCAGCCGGAAAGGATCCTCATGTCTGGAAACCCAGAGGACCTGACAGTCTTCTTTCCATGGACTGGTGTATGTCTTAAAGCCCCGGAACTAAAAGGCAATCCAGGGAATGGAGGTGGGGGGAGATTTCTGAATGGACTGAATAAATGAGTGCCCAAAGGAGAGTCCACATGGAATGTCACTGAAATTAGGTTCAGATAGATAAAATACTTCCTTTTCGCCCAGTTGACTTTACAGATGCAGCTCATACCTGCTCACCTATAAAGAAATAAAACTTGTTTACCTTTACAGGCAGTCCCCCCCACACTCTCTCTTTCTGAAAGCCAAAGAAAAAGTTTCAAAAACGTTTTTTGAAATAACATCATTATTGGACTAAGTATATGACTTCCCAAAGGGATTACTTTATAGAGTAACACTCCATTCTATAAATCTTCCTTTTGCCTGTTTCTTGAAAACATGTCTCATTAGCTCAAACCAGCACTCACTATAAGACCCCTTTCTCAAAATGACTGAAAGTGGGTTAATGATGCTTCCTCTTCATTTATTGAGATAAACTTGCTAGATTTGAGGCTAAGATGGAAACTATTCAGGATTTTGTGAAGTTTAAGATCTAATTCAGCATGGAGTTTGGCTACTACTCAAGCCAAAGCTTTGAAGCTTTTCAACACAGTGAAACGAATATTGTGTTGAAGGATCAAAGGATGAGAAGTTCAATGCAAATAAAGGTTGGCTCTTACATTTTAAAGGTAGTTATGGCTTTCATAACGTTAGGGTGTATCACGAAGCTGTGTGTGCTGAGACAGCACTTCCAGAGAGCAGAAAGATTTCTCTCTGACAGGAGGAGAAAGGAGTGGCTCTTTGTGTGCTGGTAGCCATGGCGGCCACAGTATTGTTCCTGATAGGAACAAGACAGAAACAAAACTGAAATTACTAAATCAAGTTCCTCAAAATTCATCAAATGAGCCCAGGTTTCTCTGAGATATTCTGAAAGTTGTTGTTGATCAAAGAAAGCTTTGTTTTTGTTTGTTTGTTTGTTTGTTTGTTTGTTTTCCTCAAACCCTAAGGGCTGATTAGACATGTTCCTAACTCGAGGGTCCCTACGGGTGGAATAATAAAGAAGCCTGAAGCCATTGTTAGAATCTCGGCTTCAGGTTGTCCACCAAACTGCTATTCTATTGTTCTAATAGAAAAAGAAGTCAGATCAGTTTGAATTAAATAATTTTGCCTAATAGGATCTTCCTGCAGAAATGAAACTTACTATAAATGTAAGGAATGTCTCTGGAGATGGCATGTGAAAACATAATTAGAGGATCAGTCTTTTAGAGAGACATATTTTCAGGAAAACCAGGATAGAAAACCTAGTTATTATAGCAAATGCTATAAACCAAATAAAATTGTTGATGTTTAAAATTCTCAAATTTAGTGGGTCTGTCTTTGAAAAATTTAGACTATTCAATATGATTTTAAACAGATTTATTAAAGCAACTGCAGGATCCATCTTTAATGCTTTCTCTATTATATCTTTCCTAAGCAATCTATGAGTTACACAAAGTACGTCAGCCTTCAATTTGATTTTATTAGCATTTGTTGCTTTAAATCAGCCTTCTTACATTATTTATACAAGATTTTTTTTATTCAATATTCAAAATGATAGAACATATACATTGAGCCACAAATAGGGACATAATTCATCGTCCTAAGAAGCATGCCTTATAACACTTAAGTGGTTTATTAAGCTTGTCTGCTCTTATATTGGATAAATTCTATCCTTGACACCAAGATATGTGTATGATACATTTATCATGTTTAAGATTCCTCTAAGTAACATAAACTATTTCATCTGGGAATTGCTATGAGTTCCATCCTAAAATGAAAACATATCAAGCATCCAAATATTTCTCTTAAATATGAGTTAGACGTAGGCTACCACATAGAGTTATTTTAGTGGTCTCAATTCTATCCCTGGTGAACGGAAGTCCATAGTAAGAGCAACTACTTCACATAATTTGGCACTGTTTGGAACTAGCAGCCGCTGATCAAAAGGGGTTTGGAATGAGCCCAGGGAGGCAGACTGACCTCTTATTAGAAGGAGCACAGTCACAGGCAAGACCAAGGTTTTTAACTGCGGGAGGATAAGGCTTGCAGTTTGACTTGAATGGCAGTAGCCCTTATTAGGGCAGAGCCACCCACTTGCTTATAAGTAGGGGGAGTTGGTTATTAAAGGAGAACAAAATGAAAGAAATTTCTGTCAGTATAGTGTAAGGAATTTCATTATTTGGTGGAATAACAAATGCCAAAGGTCATTTCTGTTTAGATAACATAGGAACTAGAAGTAGAAAAATAAGGAAATAAAACACTATAGCCCAGAGCCAGGCATGGAGATCCTAGTACTTGAGAGATTAAGGCAGGGGGATGTGAGTATGAGGCAAGTCTGGACTACATGTGAGACTGCCTCAAAACAAAAACAAACTAAATCCCACTATAGCCCTGAAAGTGCTTAGACTCACTTTAGTTAGCACATTAATGAACACATAGGCCTAGTTTATTGCTTATACTCAACTGTGTCCACCGAGGTTTCCACAGAATGGACATTACATCACTATTTTCACTAACCTCTGGCTGATAATTCACATTCTTAAATAATGCATGTAAGTGATATTAGCATGCGCAGTGCCTGTGGTGTTGACACTAATAGAAATCACTGATGTTTTCATAACATGCCACAGAAATTACAGACATTTCAAATATTACTCATATTCTTCACTATTTTGAAATTATGGTAGCTACTGTACCTGCTGCTGGATACTGCTATTTAATGCATTAATAAAGCAGCATATTTATGACAATCTCACAAAATTGTTTTCAATATTTTTGATACTTATACTTCAGCAATCGATTGTCTTTGCGAGACTATGCATTTTACTCTATTCTTGTAAAGTGTGCTTTAATTGAGAATTAAAAACATTGTTCTGAGAAGAGGATCAGAGGCTTGAAAAACTTCTGAGTCAGCTTGCTCTCGCCTATACCAGTGGTGTGAAATGGACAAAGTTCCATTAACTGGGATAGAGGATAGAGGCAACTATTTTTCAGATGGAACTACTTCGGACTGTTTCCTGCAAATATGATCAGTTTGGACCTACAGGTGATTCCATGCTGCCGATTTGTTTAGATTTTTACTTAAAATGTCAACTTAAAATAGAAGTCAATCCTTCCATCTCATCTTTTCTTGATCAGAAGCACAATGAAACATTAGGAAATGAGCCCAGGTCCCTGAGTCATTTCACGTGCGCATAGTCCGAGGATCTTGGGCAATCATTAGGATTTTATGACACCAAGTTATTGGCTCTATTTGTGGCAAAGGTACTGTGAAATAAGATAAGAATCAATGGCTTGTAAGTCTTGTCTCTCAGCCGTTAAAAATAAAACTGACTCAATCATCAGCTGGTTGATATTTCCTTACGTTTCACTAGTTCTGAAACATTCCAAAATATGCCTTCTTGTAACATCTGTGAAATAATAATGCAACTTAAATTATATTTCTTATCTTCCTATGGATTTGTTATCCAGAGCTCAGGAATAGGCTAACCAATGATGCTAAAAAAACAAACTATGCCAATATTCCAACCAGAAATACCTCTAGTTTTGATCACGATTTTTATTGTTCTAGCATATATGCTAGTTTTCTTATTGTCTTTTAAAAGTATATGCTGACAGCATATTTTCTAAGCAACATGTGGATAGAGTACATGAGACAGGAAAGAGAGTGGCACAGTACTTTATGATGTAGCATATGTAAGTTGAACCCATTTTTTCCTTAAAAAACAGTCTTTCCTCCCTTTACCACTTGTATTGCGTTACAAATGAATCAGACGACATCCCAGTTATTGAAATTCTCTTCACAGCAGCATTTATGTTAAAGGAAGGGGACAGGATCTGAGTAATACTGAGTGAAAACTGGTTTTAAATTATGCCTATCTACCAACAATGCCCTTTAAGCACTGGTGAGACAGATGTGCCATTAACTGAACATCTGTACTTACTTAGAAAATTGGAACTGAGGCAGGTAGTTTTAAAAGTCCAAACAACCTTTTTTCATCTTTCAGTTGTTGCCTTGATCACTCTAAACTGGAGGGGAGTAGGTTCCCATGAAAGGTAGTTCCTACTCTGGTTTTCAGTGTTACCTTTATTTTTGTCCCAACTTGGTCTTCTTTATACATGGAAGCAGAGAAAATACCTCTTTGAATATGTTATTCTAACAGAAACCACTTTGTGTTGAAAGAAGCATTTTGATGGTCTGCATGGAGGCTTTTCTTCCAGAATGTGCTTAATAGAACTTGGGCAAAATTTCCTCCCTGTCTTGTTCAAATATTCTAACTACCAGAGATTCAAAGTTCTAGAGATTCAACTTCTGCAGCCCTGTGCTCCTCCCATTCCCAATGAAGATGATTAACATAAGTGATTTAATAGAGTCCAAATTCTATCATTCATTCATTCATTGAGCATCAAATAAGTATTTACTGCTCCAGGGTGAACAGGTGCACTGTCATCAGTGCTTTTTGGTTTGTCCTCAAATACTGAGTCTCTCTCAGTTAGTAGAACCTCTCCTCACATTCACCTATGTATGTAAAGACCAAGAAGTGTTGTTTTAACTCCCGTGGGTGACAAGGAGTCTGGATCACTGTCCAAGAAACTTATCCAAGCTTTGCCATTTCCATCTTAAAATGCATTGCTGTATCTGCTGCAGTCTGACTTCTTGAGTTGGTGGACCTGACAGAACAGCTACTAGAGAAGAGAAGCATAGTCAATTGATTTTCATGGTTGAGTGTTTCTTCATTACCAGGGCATACTATATGCAGGAGAAGTTTATCAAAACATGTACAATTCTTTTCTGTGGCTTTCATAGTCTTGTTCCAGAATCCCTGGGGTAATGCAAGTTTCCCACTGGGGCTTGTCACTGCTGAATGCTTAGTGATGCTGCTTTGCAGCCCTCCCCCCCTAGCTCATTATTAATGACCTTGGCAAGTGGCATGTCTTCTGGGCCCCCTCATGAACATAATCTTCTAGTACATCTTTTGACTGGACATAGATATCTATTCTAGCTTAACTGCTCTTCTCAGGCTCTTTGTTCCTTCCCGCACCATCTTCTGGGACAGCACAGGCATATTTCCATTCCACTCGGCATTTACTGTCACGTTTTCTACACTTTTAAGAGCCGTGCTAGTAGCAAATAGACCCTGTTCCCTGGGGTTCTTGCCAGCACGTTAAATCTTGTGTCCTCAAGTCAATGAATTCTCCCTTCTTCACTTTCATATTCTCCCCCCTTGATTAAATGTTTACAAAATTGAATCTCAGGAGTATTTCCGTAGCCACTGCTGTATGTGCTAGTTAGTTCATACAGATGCTTCAGTATATAATCTTTTTCTTCCTTTATCAGACTAGCATATCACCAGCTGATTGCACTAGAATTCAACATTAGTTATTTTCTGGGAAACCAGAAGAGGAGATAAAGGTAGTTTCCAAGGCAGGTGCCTATTACTTTTCAGGGAAGTCTTGCTATATAGCTTTGAGCCTGAGAGAAATGCATGCATCCTTTTACTTGGTGAGAGTGAGGCACCTCTACAATCTCTGAGGGAACAGAGGGGGTTCAGAGTTAACATTCTGAAGGGCATTCATCCAGATGCCCCTACCTGTTGTTCCCAGTCCGTGTTTTCGGGGCCCAAGTCTTCTTGATCAGGGCCTAGTGTTTAACAGACAGATTGCCTTGGCTGAGTTCTGGGACATCAAACATCTCTGGATCTTTCCAGCTCTATCTATCATTACTCCTATCGGCTATGGCAGCCATTCCACAGAGAGGTAAAGGACTCTTCTCTGTGTGCTACTAAGAGTCCTCTGTCAGTCTCAGCCTTTAACCTCAATAACAACCCCCAGATTCCACTGAGTTCATTAAATAACACTATATAGGAGGCTGGGAGATGGCTCAGTTGTTAAATTCCTTGCCTCACAAGCATGAGGACTCAGTACAATTCCCAGAACCCATGTACAAAGCTGGGTGTGGCAGCACATGAGTGAAATCCCATTTCTGAGAGGGCAGAGACACGAAGGTTCCTGAGGCTCGCTGGCCATCCAGTTGAGCCTAATCACTGAGTTCTACGTTCATGAGAAAACATCTCAAAAAACAAGGCGAAGAGTGACTGAACCTGACATGGACCTCTGCCCTCCACATGTACTCACACACAAATACACACATAAGAAAATGTACACACACATAGTATACAGATACACAAACCTTTGTATGTGTAAACCTATGTATAAAGACCTTTGTATAGTAAACAAGGAAGAAGTTGTTCCCCTAAAGAAATAGTGTTGTCCATACCAATTTGCCCAAGGGACTTAAGGGATAGCTTTGTTCTTTGCCCTGAGGGGTCAACTAAGTCCCAGGGGACTATGCACCTGGGCATTTCTTGAAATGTCCTGCAAATGTGAGTCACCAGTCTTCCTGTGCAGGGAGGTCTTGGAGATCCACTAATGGGACTTCAGCCAGTGTCCAGTCTATAAAGAGGAAAGTCTGCTCATGCTTCAAAAAGGGAAGCTGGTCTAGCAGGACCTGACTTTGTCCTCGAGTGGATGGAACTGGTAAATGAAAAACAGCGTCCAAAAGGAAAGTATAACTAGAAATAAATAATTAGTAAGGCCTGAGAAATTATACTTCAGTTATAAAACTTGAGATCTTAGTAAAAAGACAAAAAAGTAAAAAAAAAATAAAAATAAAAAGAGAGCACAGTGTTTTGCCTGTCTTACTGGCAAGTGTAGCTACCCTGTGGCTGCCACTGCTTTTGCCATCCTTCAAAGACATGAGACACAGCTTTTCAACCTTCCACTATGGACTGAACACTCATGTCTCTCCAAGAATCCTCCAAAACTTCAGTGCCAGATGGGGACTGCTGAGACATCCAGTTTGTGGACTGAGCTACTACTGGGGTTTCAACCTCTTCAGAGTATAGACAGCCATTGTTGGACTACCCAGGCTGTATCATGGAGACAGCACAGGAGGATCAAGACAGGATGTGGTACTTGCTGGACCTCATTTGGTGATCATGGGAAGGGAAAACCCCAGTGTGGAGCACAAGGGCAGGACTGATGATTGTTTGGGCTTGCCAAGGAGGAGGCTTTAAACAGGACATCTTTCAGCCTAATAAAAAGAAAAAAAGAAATCATAAGCTAATGATGCTAAAACATATATGTGGCATGCATATATACATATTTTGGGGTGATGAAGATTGGAAGGAACAACAACAACAACAAAAGACTGGGTCAAAGAACTGACTGAAGCGGTGAACTTCTGCTCAAAACTGCATTGAAAATTTTAAAAGAGACTGAGAAAAAGATGAAAACACGTTTGGCAGAATGTGTGATCTCTGGTGGGGTTGGGGGGCAAAGAAGGGGAATGGGTCTGGATTTGATTGGAAATTTTGTATAAAATGCACAAAGCTTCAATAAAAATTGGCTTAAAAAAAGAAATAGCACTGTCAACAATGTCACAGTGTATATCACTTGGGCCCAGCCACCTGGGGAGGATGTGTGCTGCCCCAAAAGCCACCTCGCCAACCATGAAGAGACGCTTGTCTCCAGAGCCTCCAGTCTGATGCACCTCCAAAGTTCCCCCAAATGTAACTCGGTGTTTTTATACCTTCCTTACTCTCAGTCTCACTCAGAATATGTCCTAAAGAAATGAGCTGAATTTTGATCATTCTAAGTAGTAAAAGGTTTACAGATAAGCAGAAATGAAAAATAGAAGCTAATGGAATAAAACCTCTACAGTAGAATTTTCTGACATGGAGGCAATATGCAGGGAGCAACAGGGAAGCAGAGGTCATGTCATAAGCCCCTGTTTTAGACCTGTGGTAATGCTTTGCATTCCCAAAGACGGCACTAACTTGGCAGTTTAGTCACATTTGCTGGTTGAATATACAACTTTTAAAATAGAGAAGGGATCCTGTGGAATACACACATCCACAAAAAGCAGAGCTCCACATTTTTTAGATGTTTATGGAAAGGAAGCAAAACCAAAAGCTATAGGATATCATGCTGAATCTGCTGACCAAGCTTGGTTTGAAACAAGTCCTGTACCTAGACAGCTGTAATCACTGACCTGTGTTCAGCAACAAGAACCCTACAATGCATGCCATGTATTAGTGTTTACAATGGAAATTCATATCAAGACAAAAGTTAGCACACCTCTACTTGTGCATATAATACACTGTGCTGTGCTCTTGTATTTCTTGTATTTCTTGTATTTCTGCTCCTAAGGTCTAGGTTAGTGGCTGGCATCGAGCTTCTTGGCAAATATTTATTAAATGTTTAAATGAAAGATTAGTGTAGGGACAGCCATCTCAGATCAGATCCTCTTGACTGTCCTATGTATCAGATCTAGGCAAAGAGTTAATTCAGTTTTCTCCTTGATGCTGCCAAGCTATTTAATTCATCACCCTGTCTCCCCTTCGTTTTCCACTTGGTAGGATTGGCTTTGGTGTTAGGTAATACATATGTAATAAAAACTCTAATTACCAGTTAGACTCATCTGCTTATTATGATACTAGTCTTTTATTAAAACTAGATTTCACTTTGCCATGCTCTTGGCTATAAAATAGAACTCTTTTACTTTCTACTGATTCTATTGGCACTCTTTTTAATTCAAATACTGCTCTGGGATCAACAATGCAATAAGACATAATTATGTTTTAAGATCCATGAATTGGTTGTGAAGATGCAGGTATTTTCTCTCTAGGTAGTTGCTCCAGGAAATACACTGAGAGGTATATTTTTATCTTGATGTATGGGGATTTACATAGGAACATACCCCTCAGAGTTGGAAGTAGTATTTTGTAGAAATACCCGAACAAATACCACCCTTCACCACTTTATTATGTTCACAATGTACTCCATTATCATCAGTATGTGAGCATAAATCCTCATAAAAAAACCTCCCAGTATTAAAAACCATAATTATAACATGTATTTATTCCAAACATATGTACCACCATTTCAAACTACCCACCAGCTGAATATATTTTGCAGCTTTCAAAATTTGACTAGTGCGAAGATGGCTTTTATAAATGTGATTTATGACAATTTAGGTGCCGAAAACCATCGTAATTACAAGTACTGTAAATGTTTTCTCTCTGCTTAAGTAGCCTCACCGAGGAGGACAACGTTCATTTCCTGTGGGCTGGGCCTTCTGGCTCCAGCCTTCCCCACAGCCAACAGGCTGCTCTGTTCCCAGCTCTGCCTCACCAGTAAAAGATTAACAAAAACTTTCAGCGCTCCGTTTTCTTTTCCCTCTGGACCTATCCATTTTCCCATCTCCAAAGAGGGCAGCCTCTCCTAACATATGTTAGAAATTGTTGTTCGACTTCACAGAGTATACAAACACAAGACTTTTCTCCACTCTCCGTGCCAGAGCAGACGTTTCAATGGAATATTTCATTCTAATGCAGAGTCTGTGTGCCAGAAAAGAGGCTTTGCAAATGAAATTCATGAGGTTTTTTTTTTTTTTTTAAACTGTGTGGTATCTGGGGTTTCTATAAAGCACAAGAGACCCGACTTTCCGTATAAAAAGTTTAAACTTTTAACCTACCTGGATTTGAACAGGATAATAAATTGTCAAGTAATGATTCTTTGCCAAATGTTAATAATCTTTATGAAAAGTAAAATCAGAGACTTGTGAAAAGGCTGTGCTATTTTGCACCGTTCTAGTACTTTCCATATCATTAGTTTAATATCTCTCTCCTCTGTGTCTATCTCTGTCTCTGTCTGATTCTCTCCCCTCTCCTCTCTCTCTCTCTCTCTCTCTCTCTCTCTCTCTCTCTCTCTCTCTCTCTCTCTCTCTCCACACCACTGGAAGGTCAAGCCACAAGGAGACTAGTCATGACCCCCCCCCCAAGCTTAGGACGGGCCAGACTGATGAGAGAATCTAGGGTTCCCATCCAAGCTGTGAGTCCCGAAGCTCCAGATGCCACTCTTGAAAATTACACTGTCATCAGCACTTTCCTTTTACCCTTTGTTTTCTGTAAGTAGATACTTAGTTTAAATAATGGCTTTGGGACAAAACTTAGTTACCAAATGTCTAGCTTATAGTCAGTTATTTATAAAAGGCAATTTAAATATCTGTAGTTAAACTACTTGGAGGCTAAGACATGCCAAAATCCAAAGTTCACTCTCGGTAAACCTTTGAGTTTGAAGGGAAGCTAGTTGCTAGATTTATTTTTATTTTATTTTATTTTTTGGTCTTTTTTGAGACAGGGTCTCCCTTTAGTCCCAGCTGGCCTGGAGCTCACTGTGTAGACCAGGCTGGCCTTGAACTCACAGAGATCCGCCTGCCTCTGCCTCCCAAGTGCTAGGATTAAAGGCATGCACCACCATGCCTGGCTAGATTTATTAATATTGCATGTTGATTACTGGGTTTTGATTTTACTACCAAACCAAAAAAAGGACAGGCTCAATTTTTAAAATATAATCCAATGGTTATTCTACCTCAATTTATACCACCTTTACTCATAAATTATACTAGAAGTGAATGCAGAGAAATTTGCATACAGGTCTTCCATGGAAACTCACCATAGATGTGATATTTACTGAGGAACACGACTTGGGATGTGCGTGAGTGCGAGCTTTCCTTTATTGCCAGCTTAAGAGCTTTGCATGCCAGCTCAGCCAGCTCTGTGAATCAAATCTTGGCCACCAGTGAAGCAACTCGTGTTTCTTATAGTCAGACTATCCTGGCATCCTATTATACCATAACATTTTACTCCACAAATATTTGTTCACATTTGTTCTACTGTCAAAAGAACGAAGCCTCCAAAATCAATAGAGGAACAGAAATAACACAGAAAATAGCAGCCACTGGTTACAATACAGCAGCCACAACATGTTGTCAAGTGGAAAATGAAAACAGAATGCATCCTGATCCCAGTCTGCAATTTGCAATTCCTTGAAGGAATGCTTCTTGTAATAAGTGATTCATAGATGAAGCAAATCACAATCCTCCTTAGCTTTTGCCTTTATGAAAATTCAGATGCAATGTGTTTGTTTGGCTAAACTCAAATAGAAAAGTGCATGCCCACTTCTGCTTTTTATTTTTCTATGCTCTCAAAAAATTTAGTAATATTCACATTATTTTTATTGTAGAATAAGCTCCATTTAAAAATTAAAAATAAGTGTGACAGAATAAATGTTATAGGTCAAAGATTATAATTTTAGTGTAAAAGAGATTCCTAGACTAAGACTGTTTCAAGCCAACAAAGTTACACTTTATTAATATATTCTCTTTACAGAAGAATAACTGTTAACCATCATTTTTCAGTTCAATAAGCCATAGTGAACACTGATAAGGGCTTGTTTTCTTACAGAATATAAACCTTAAAGACTATTCCAGCTCATATATCAGAATTAAGCCAGTTCCCATTATTCCTTTCTGTATTATTTACTTGAACTTCCATTTCTCTACTGATTTGTAACAAAGACTTGAAGCATTCTAATTTTTTTAATTACATTTTCCCCCATGTAAAGGATATGGAAAATCTCATAGACTAATCACAAGTTCAACATGCTTCAAAGAATATTGTACTCTCTATGAAACATACTTAATTATTTAAATATTTTATTATTTTTATTTTATGTGTATAAGTGCATTGTCTGCATATAAGTGTACCTGTATCATGCAGTGCCTTCAGCAGCCAGAAGAGGGCATCAGAACCCCCAGAGACAGGAATACACATCTTTGTCAGCCACCATGTGGGTTCTGGGAATCCAACCCAGGTTCTTTGCAGAAGCAGCCAGTACTCTTAACCACCTATTCAACTCTCCAGCACCAAAATGTACTTTAAAGAGAAAAAAAGGGAATCAAACCCAATATGTTTCATCTAAGTGAATAAAAAATGAAGTAAACAGGTAAATATGTTAAATAATAGTCTGAAATTTTATAGAGGAATAGGGAAACAGGGAAAATAACCAAATTAAGTGGACAAAAACAATTAACAAAAATTAGTGTAGCATGTGGTCAGATCATGTCTCACAATTCATAATTCCTTTAAGTAATCCATTTACTTTGATACCTATGGTTTCTCTCTCTCCATTTCCCACACTTCTCCTGAACCATTTGTTCAAATTACTATGCAGAATAAAATTGCTCAAGTGTAGGGCTACTATTTACTAGGGGTAGAAGAGCCCAGGAGGGTTCCATTTCCATTCTCCTTGTTTCCGTATTATATCCATTCAGTTGGCCATTCAAATCCTGCCACTGGGCTAGGGCTCAACTCACCCTATTCTCTTGATCTTTCATCCCCAGTCCTCACCTACTCCATCAGAATTATCACACCACAAGTGACAGGCAATACTTTCATGGAAAGCACAGTTTGTTTTGCTAACAGAAACCACTCCTGACTCTCTCCTGAAATTTGTAGGCTTCTTAATCAGAGTCCCTAGAGTACCCCTTGTTGATATCTATTTCATGTCTGTTTAGTGTTCTCCAATTCTTTTTTCTATAAACTTTGGCTCTTCCCTTAGCAACTACATTGAAAAGCATGTGTTGCTCAGGGACCTCAATCAGTCAGGCAGAAGCTAGACACAAGACACAAGTTGAGCAAGTCAAATTTTCTTCCCAGAGAAGGTAGAACTGAAAGTATAATAAAGTAGGTTAGGCAGGTTGTGTGTGCTAGAACACATACTATGATGCTTAGGAGTTGTGCAAGAACATTTCTCCAATATTTGGAATACAAAGTAGAATTGCCAGCAGTAAAGACTGGAACAGATGTTTAGGAAGCAGAGATGAAAGGAGGAAAGTCATAATGATCTCTCCAGGCCTTGCTTCCAGAATCTTCTTGAGTCCTAAATTCATTCTGCTCCTGGCTTCTGTAAGCCGTCTCCACATTATTTGTAACAAATCCTTTCCCATCGGTATAAACCAGCTCATAACAACTTTCGGAGTTTGGTTTTGTGTCTTTAAAAACACAAATATCCTGAACAACCCTCTTGAACTGAGAGAGTAAGAACTTATTCTACTACCTTATAGTCAATGTAGGATTATTGACACAAATTTATAGCTCACCAAACTTCATAAATTGAGTTAAGGCTGGAAAGACAACAATATCTTTAAGTCTATGCATTTCCTGACAACCATCAGACATTACCTCAGGAGACAGTGACCAGTCTCAGGACACTTCAAAGAAAGGGTCAGTGTGCCTACACGAAGCAGACAGCTCCTTTGATGTGCTCTTATCTTCTTCTTAGAGAAGAGCAGAGCCTCAATAAATGTCTATTGAACACATGACTGAATGAACATATTCTCCAGCTGTATCAGAATTCCTAGATAAATTTGAGCAAAAGAGATTGAAAAAAATTTATTACAGGAAAATGTTGAAAATTGCTTTGCTTAAAACTAGTGTGGATGAAGGTAGTTTGAAACTGATGAAAAAAGCCTGAAGAAGCTTAGGGAATGACATTCTCTATGCATTAACACTAATAAAAAAAGATTAGTATAGTATTTTTCCTTTCATTTTATTGTGCCTTATTTATTTCAGCCCAGTTAATGCTTATTATTTTATTATTTCTATTAATGTTATAGTAGGTGATATTCCTAATGAATCCTGCCTATAATTCCCCAGTAGAGATTTAGAAAAAGCATTGCTTAATAAAAATTCACCTTAATGTCATTACCGTCCCCTCCTACTCTAAAATTGAGATAAGTCTATACAGAGAATACACCTAACAGATTTAAGAACCCACGTATAGATCACTTCCATGAGCTAATAATTTCAAAATAATGTTGCAGAATTCAGCAGTCACAGGTGCCTAATGTGGGGAAATTAAGTGATGTCTCTCACATGCATGTAGCTTCAAACTCTAATTCAACAACTAGATACTGCTTAAAAGTAAGAGAACTGGCTGGATTGCTGTAATAGGTATCAGAATTATCCACACATTTTCAGGCTGTTCTTGAACCCTTGAATTTAAGTGATCCTCCTGCCTCAGTCACCTAAGTAGCTAGGAAGCTGGGATTATAAGCTAACGATACTATACTACCATACCAGCTCACTGTACTCATTGACTTCTCCAGAATCGCGGTGGGTTAGTTTTGAAAGTGTTCAGAAAAGAGGTTTAAATTCTTCAGGCCAGCAAGATGGTTCAGCAGATAAAGGTACTTGCCAACAAGCCTGACAACTTGAGTTCGATCCCTAGGGCCCACATGGTAGAACCTACTAACCTATTCCTACAAGTTGTCCTTTGATCTCCATACTTAAACAATGGCATGAGTGCATTACACACACACACACACACACACACACACACACACACACATATATATATATATGTGTGTGTGTGTATATAAAAATATATGTATATATATAATTTTTGATGTTTAAATTGTTAGCATGGGGAAATCACCATTGTGAATTTAATTTGAAATAGGCAAAAAGGTAATGTTATACTGAGTGAACACAGAAATAAATCTAAAGATGGCTCCATAATTGGAGGTTGAGGGGAGGAGGGAGAGGATCAGCCTTGTGGAGAGGAGCACCCCCCTCCCTTTTTCAATGATCAAAACGGCTATTGAATGCCACTATCGTTGGCCTTGAGCTACATGGCATTGAAAGCAAACAAATGAATCCCTGTCCTCAGCAAACTTAAAGTCGAGGTAGAGAAGACATATGATAAATAGAAAAGATAATTGCTTGAATATAAGAATAAATATTAAGAAAGTTGTCTGGTTGCTTATGAACAGAATGCTGTGGTGAAGATAAATGGGAAGCCAAAAGATACACTCATGCAACAAAATCACATGAATTTATTTATACACAAGGAAAGAGAGAGTGGAGAATGCTAATGTGGGACCCTGTGAGTGCACTTGGTCGGATCAGAAAGCCTTCCACTGAAGAACATTTTTAATCCCTATCTAAGGGTAGACAGAAGTTGTCCTGAGCAGTAGATGGGTGGAGGAAAACTACAGGAAGAGGGAACAGCCCTCTTTCAGATCCTCTGCTAAGAAGACACGGGGTACATCCAACCAATGGAAAGAGGCCAGAACAGTCAGAAGCAAGGAAAACCATGAGGAAGGAGACGAGAGGCAGGGCCACTTACAGCAGGTCTTTAGAGCAGGAGGCCTCTATGACTGTCAGCTTCCTAGCCTGTGCTCTGTGGCTGTCAGCTTCCTAGCCTGTGCTCTGTGGCTGTCAGTTTTCTAGCCTGTGCTCTGTGACTGTCTGTTCGTGACTGTCTGCTTCCTAGCCTGTGCTCTGTGACTGTCTGTTCTCTGTGACTGTCAGCTTCCTAGCCTGTGCTCTGTGGCTGTCAGCTTCCTAGCCTGTGCTCTGTGACTGTCAGCTTCCTAGCCTGTGCTCTGTGACTGTCAGCTTCCTAGCCTGTGCTCTGGATCAGTTTTCTATGCTGCATCACATATTCTATCATCTGAGATGTTCTGTCTTAAGAATACCCATTTCTTGTTGACATCTCGGTAGTTCAGAATCCAGCATGGCTTATCTGGGTTCTTCTCCTCAGGGTCTCAAAAGACCAGAAAATCACAGTGACAGCTCTAAAGTGATGGGAAGGAATCCCTTCCAAGGTTGTTCACATTGTCACTAGGATCTGCATTCTGGGGGCTGTAGTTCTGAGGTTCTTCACCATGGTCTGTAAGACGGATGTCACCATCAGCTCCTGCAGGTTTCCCACATTCCTTCAGATGCATTTCTCAAAGTCCTTTCCCACTCTCCATTTCTGTGATTTTTGTACAAAGAGCCAGAGAAAATGCCTTAAAATGATTATTGTAAGGCTAACAAATTAAACCTTAATTATATCTGCAAAGTTCTTGTTTTCATGTGATATAGCACAATCAGAGAGCCAAGGTCAGAGGCTGTCTAAAGTTCCACCTACCACAGGGGTCTGGAGATACACTGAGGCTTCTTAGGCTGACAGCACTATTAGCTATCTCTAGAAATCACTTGTGCTAAATAGATGTCAATAAATGCTGACCACAGGAGTGCTCATTTCATGTTTGTTGCCTTACATGAAATGTTTACAGAATGCCTTGTAGAATACCTGATTAGTTCCAAGCTTAACATTAGCTATTATCTTGGAAAGAAATGTGGACTGGATTCTAGGAACAAAAAGGGATGGGTTATACTGGCTTTTGTATTAAGTTTAGAGATGGAGTTGGCTGTTGGAGGGATAATGAATGTAGGCTATGAATAATTACATCTTTCAAACCTGCCATGAATAATTATGTCCTAGAACCTGTCAAAAACTCTTCTTCCCCAAGTTAGTTTCAAAATACTGTGTTCTTACCCGTTAGTAAATTTTAAGTGTAATGTGATCATGTTTTGATCTAAGGGTATGAAAGGTTTTCTTTAGTATACTATATCCCTAATGTGTATAGTGCCAGGCAGTACACATAATAACCAAAGGAAGGCACTCTGTATCTAATATGTATAATGCCAGGCAGTATGCATAATAACCAAAGGAAGGCACTCTGTATCTAATGTGTATAGTGCCAAGCAGCATGCATAATAACCAAAAGAAGGCACTCTGTATCTAATGTGTATATTGCCAGGCAGCATGCATAATAACCAAAGGAAGGCACTCTGTATCTAATGTGTATAGTGCCAGGCAGTATGCATAATAACCAAAGGAAGGCACTCTGCATCTGACTGTCTTCGTTTTGGGCTCCCTATAACCTCTGCTCCTTAGACAGTTTTAGGCAAAATATTTGTGCCTCAATTTCCTCCTCAAACAATGGAGATAATATTGAACCTCCCCATGGAATTAATGTGATGATTTCAAGAAGTAATAATTATAAAATGATAAACTGCAAAGTACTTGAACTTTCTTATCTCATAGCTTGTACTTTATGTAAGCTGTTATTATATATAAAGTGAAATAGGACTAAATGCAGATATTAATGTCATGCACTCTTCTGGAAATTGTTTTCACAGGAATTATCACAGTCTTCTATGTGTTCTAAGTTCAGTAGCTCCCTAGGTAGGGCTAATATAATCTCACCTAGACACATTCTTTTCTGTAATGAATTTGGTTTTGTGTATTTTATTTGGGTGATGGAAACACAAACTGAATTTGGAAATCGATACCGATTGATACCGGGCGTGGTGGCACACGCCTTTAATCCTAGCACTCCGGAGGCAGAGGCAGTCGGATTTTTGTGAGTTCAAGGCCAGCCTGGTCTACAGCGTGAGTTCCAGGACAGCTGGGACTACAGGGAGACCCTGTCTCAAAAAGNAGGGGAATCTGACGCCCTCTTCTGACCTCTGCGGCATTGCACGACACGGGTGCACAAACCTACATGCAGACAGTACATTCATACACATAAAATAAATTAATTAATTAAAAAAAAGACCACTAGTGACTCAAAGGAAATTGACAGAATAAAAAAGCAGCATCAAACAAACAGAACAACTGACACAACAGGACTCAGACAGTAGGAAGCAAGGAATTACTGAGATTAGTACCCTTCTCACCTGTGTAAAAATAGAGTGCTATTTACACAAAAGGAGAGAAAAGCCGAAGAAAGAATAAGAGCAGCATGATTTAGAAAAGAACAACCCTGTCTCAAAAAGACAAAAAAAAAAAAAAAAGTTAAAGAAGATAGGATTTTGTTATAATGACGATCTCTTTTGTTTCTTCCTGAAAACTCCAGAAACTGCTTTACACAGATGCCTATGCTTTAACTTTTTTTAGTTTTAATTTTTTAAAATTTTATTTATTTATTTGAGTAATATGCTATTGCTCTTTATTTTCCACCAATTTTGTGTAGTTGTGCAGTAAAATAGTAAACTATTTTATTCTCCATCTTTCTTTAAAGAATATCAAATGATTGGATTGATGGTTAAACCTCTAGACATATGGAAACATTGATGGCACCTTGATGGTGATGAAGTGTGAGTTCCTAGAAAATTATATATGCATGTGTATACTGCAATTATTACAAGTTTTAACTTCTTAATAGCAGTCAGCTTTCCCCTTGTAGAGCATGATCAATTTCACGAGTACATGTCCATAATTCTCACTCGATTCATGGCAGTATGTACAGTATGGTGGAGGAGGAAGACAGCACTAAGAGGGAGGCATGTCCTGGATCATGATGAAGCCCTCCCTCCTCATATTGCATGACGGAGGTTGATGACTAACCGTAGAGGAGAGGAAAGCAGTGGGAAAAAAAAAATAGGACCCAGGAATACAGAAACGCAGTCAGCTATAGCACCTCCTATCTGAAATCTGAACAGAGGTGTGAAGCATACTAGTGCTGAAAGCCAGTCCACAGAGGAGATGAAGAATAGAACAGTACTAGGGGCACAAAGCCAACACCAGAAAAATATTTGAACTGGGACTTGGTGGGAAATTTGTTCAAATACAACACAAAGACAAGATCTGTTTGATAAGGAAGAGAAAAGGAAAGAGTGGGAGCAGAATCTCACATCTCTGCACCGAGGTTGAGGGGAGACTCGGAAGGCCCAGCAATGGACAGGTCTGCTGCAAAACTATTGGTTAGATCCACACTCAAGAGCCCTGTATGAGGAGTCCACTGCCTGGAATCCTAAGTGCTTCATTTGTGTAGAAAAGCCCAGCACCCACATGGCGGCTAAGAACCGTCTTTAACTCCAGTTCCAGGGGAATCTGACGCCCTCTTCTGACCTCTGCGGCATTGCACGACACGGGTGCACAAACCTACATGCAGACAGTACATTCATACACATAAAATAAATTAATTAATTAAAAAAAAGACCACTAGTGACTCAAAGGAAATTGACAGAATAAAAAAGCAGCATCAAACAAACAGAACAACTGACACAACAGGACTCAGACAGTAGGAAGCAAGGAATTACTGAGATTAGTACCCTTCTCACCTGTGTAAAAATAGAGTGCTATTTACACAAAAGGAGAGAAAAGCCGAAGAAAGAATAAGAGCAGCATGATTTAGAAAAGAACAACCCTGTCTCAAAAAAAAAATTAGAAAATAACCTGCAGGAAAACAGCCCAGCACAGGATCACGTCACAAAAGTGAGGAGACAACAGCAAGAAGCATTGCAGTAGAGCAGGAGTTTCTGTAGCCTTGAAACACATGTCCCTGGAAGAGTGACAGAAAGCAGGAGGGAAAGAAATCATCCAAATCCAAACAAGAGTTAGAGGTCATTTCCCTGAACAAAAGAAAAGATGGCGAATTCTGACTGCCAAGTCAGGCCTAGTTCTAGCTGAGAGAAAAATCCTTGTCAGGAGACACTAGCAGTCTAAACACAAAGAGAAAACCAGAGAGTTCCACTCAAAGTATGAACTGAGCTCATTGAGAAATGTAGCATTTTACAGGCTAGAGAGACTGCTCCATGGTCAAAAGCACTGGCTCCTCTTGCAGAGGATCTGGGTTTGGTACTCAGCATCCACATGGTTATAATCGCCTATAACTCGAGTTCCAGAGAATCCAATGGCCTCTTCTGGTTTCCACAGGTATGAGGCACACATATGACACTCATACATATAT
Source organism: Rhizomys pruinosus (assembly GCA_009823505.1). Taxonomy (NCBI): domain Eukaryota; kingdom Metazoa; phylum Chordata; class Mammalia; order Rodentia; family Spalacidae; genus Rhizomys; species Rhizomys pruinosus. The sequence continues at coordinate 1,723,915 of VZQC01014031.1, read as the reverse complement.
ACAGGCAAACATTCATACACATAAAATAGAAATAAATAAATCTTAGGGAAAAAAGCAACACGGTTAAAAAAATTTACCAAAAATCCTCCAGGATTCTGATGCTTTTCATAATTCAATCATGAAAGAGAACTTTAAAGAAGCAAAACGTTTTGTTTTGAAGCACTACTTCCTGAAGTTCAACAGTTCCTTTCACTTCTTATTACTAAATTCAAGTAGATGCAAAATTACTTTTAAAGTTGATGGTAGGCTAAAGAATTATTAGAGCTTAAGATATAATCGTTATAGTAAGAACATTCAGACCTGAAGAACAGATCTATAGAACAGTGAAGGGATGGAAAAGTGTAAATAAACCTACCTCTATTGTTATTTGAGGACAGCCTGTAAGATTCTTGGGTTCCCCCAGGAATATCTCTTCAGTGACTGAAGTTTACCATGGGGTATAAATTCCAAGATGTGAACATGGCCAATTCCCAGTGTTTTCCTTTTAAAATATAAATATTATAATGTTCTTCAGGCAGAATTAATACTTTATTTATTTTTTATTTCTTATGTGTATGAGTGTACTGTCTGCATGTAGGTCTGTGCACCTGGGTCGTGCAATGCGGTGGAGGTCAAAAGAGGGCATCGGATTCCCTTAGAACTGGAGTTCTCCTGGAATTGGAGTTACAGACAGTTCTCAGCCGCCATGTGGGTGCTGGGGATCGAACCTAGGTCCTCTGCAAAAGCATTTGGCGCTCTTAACTGCTAGGCCATCTCTCCATCCCAGAGTTAATACTTTAAATCCCTCACACCTTAGTTAAATGATTGTCTTCAGCAATAGAAAACCGTCCGCAATTCCATTAAACATTGTAGTCAGTCATGGGAACTTAGAACATGTACAAATTCACATGTGCCCCATTAGACATACAAAAGAGGAGGCAACATATCATAGTGAGGCAGAAAACTGTTGGACTCAGAGAGCTTCTGTCTTTCATTGGATTAATTCATCTCTTTCTTGAACCTTACTTTGCTTCTTTATAAAAAGGGAACAATGGTTCTAAGTTTACAGAAATGTGGAGGATTAAATGAGATAAGGAAAATATACAATGCCTGGTTCTTACTAGTTGTTCAACTAACAATAGCGAATTGTCTACTAATTTTATTTTGGGCAGTATCAGAAATTTTCCAAAGCACCTATTATTTGTCCTGTCTTCTATATAACAGCTAAGTTTCTGTACTTCTTCTATAGTTCATATACAACTTCTGTACAATAAAGTTATTACACAACTTCTATATTCAGCCAAGCTTCTCCAAACACATCAGAGTTCATCAATCCCCTTGCTAACCACTCCTTCAGTGACATTAACTGCTAATCCTCACTCTTCTAAAAGTGGAAGTTGCTTGAAATGGTAAGTGTCTTTGTTCCAATGTGTCATGGTTACAGAAGGATTCAACCCCAGGCTCACAAGGGCTGCTCCTTTTGAAGTTCATCCAGAGAAAGAAAAACCACACCCAAAGCAGAGTGCTCCAATTTAGTCATGCCCTGTGGATAAATAAGCTAAATCTGGGATAAGGCACAGTGGGAACAAGAAATTCAACAACCAGTGAATGAAAACACATTAAACCACATTCACCCCATCTTTCAAAACTAACCATTAAAATTTTTAAACACTGTCTTCTGGACAAGTATGATGGGCAGCTGGATGAGCTGCATGAAATACTCCTGAATACTGACTATGAGGCATCCCTGCAAAGGAGTCCAAGTTGCTGTCATACTGTAAGTCGTCACTAGGTTTTGCCCTTCTGAATTTTCATTATCTCCGTAGGGGTTTCATTGTGTTCCATAACAAATTGTCCGTTTTGTAGTATAGGAACATCTAAATATGTCTAGTCTACTAACAAAGTTCCTCTAGTCCCTGTGATATCTACAAGTAATTAGTGGTTACTTCGGTGGCTGTTTCCATAGCGCACAGATTTGTCTACATTATAGAGGAGTGTGCTTTAGTTTATTTCCTTCTGAGAAGTGATTTTGAAAATCTTCCATGGGAATGAGGGTGGGGCAGAATGATAGAACACACACTTCACTTCTTCCAGGCCCAGTGGGGGAGAATAACATTTAAAAAGTCTCTCAGCCAGGCCTCGTGATATAGGCTTGTAATCCCAGTTACTTGGGAGGCTGAGGCAGGAAGGTCACACATTCAAGGACTGCTTAGGTTATACGGTGAGTTCAAGGGCAGAATGGGCAACATAATGAGATTATGCCCCAAAATTAAAAGTAAAAATGAGGGACAAGGATGTGACTCAGTGATAGAGTACTAATCTAGCATGCCTGAGCTCTATGCGCAATCCAAGTTCCACAAAATAAAAACATTTAAAGTTAATTTAAAAATCTTCCCCCATGCATATACCAATTTATTAGAGAACTATATTAAAAATTAAGCTCATTTAAATATATTCTTCTTTAAATTTCATGAATATAATAATGACTTAAAATAATATACTTCTGTTAGCATTCTGTAAAGGCTTCCCATTACGTAACAGTTATACAAGCAAAAAGATGCTCCCCACAGAAGAGGAGATGTTTCAGTTGGAATACAGAAGCTAGATCATCAAGTAAACAAGTTTAGGAAGAGTCTTCCAGATGGAAGGAAGTATATTTGCAAAAGATGATGAAGCTAATATTTGGAGAATCTCTAGGAATAGACACCATGCCCTGTGCTGGGGAGGGTGGGGTCTGTGATGGCAGGAAGGTGTTGAGAAAGAGTGGTGTCTTGGATACTGAAGTGCGGTAGAGTGCTAAGAGGAATTTCATAGTAGAGAGATAAATCAAACAAGAGCTGTAAAAAACTGAAAAGACCAACGAAGGAGCAGTAGTCAAAGATCTGCTGTTTGTTTTCTTTCTTTCTAGGACCTTTGCTGCGCAGACTTATTGTCTATTTGGTGGGTAACCAAGAGCAGAAGCAACGGCGGGCCCTGGTCAACACTTCCAGAGAGGGACTCCATCCTTGGCATCGAAGTTTCTCTCTTCAGCTTATGATATCTAAGAGGGGCAATGCCCCCCTCTTCTAGGGCACCTCCTTTTAATATCCGTTTATAATGTATATGTATATACTGTATATACTTTAAGAAGCTTCTGTAATGGTAGGTTTCCATATGGCTTTTTCTTAAATGTTTTAATGTTACTTACCCCTCCCCATACTTCCTCCTCTCCTGTGGCGTCCCATTCCCCACCCCACTTAATCCTTCTACTCTAATATTGCTCTTTTCCACTTCATATCACTGCACTCCACCCTACCAGGAAGCCCTTCCTTCTCCTTCACCACTTATTCATTTCCTGGTTTCTCTGAGTTTTCTTTTCTTTTCTTTCTTTGTTTCTTTTTTTTTTTTTTTTTTTGTACTTTTGAGACAGCGTCTCCCTTTAGTCTCAGCTGGCCTGGAGCTCAATATTTAGATCAGGGCTGGCCTTGAACTCACAGAGATCTGCCTGCCTCTGCCTTCTGAGTGCTAGGATCAAAGGTGTGCACCACCACACCCGGCTCTCTGAATTTTCAAATTGAAACATGCATGTATAGGATTTCAAAGCTAGCATCTAGCTATGAGAGAAAACATGTTTTGTTTGTCTTTCTGGATCTGTTTTATTGCACTCAGGATGATTTTTTTTTTTTCCAGTTCCATCCACTTACCTGTGAATTTCATAATTTTGGGTTTTTTTTTTTTTTTTTTTTGGTCTTTTTGAGACACGGTCTCCCTGTAGTCCCAGCTGTCCTGGAACTCACTCTGTAGACCAGGCTGGCCTTGAATTCACAAAGATCCGCCTGCCTCTGCCTCCCAAGTGCTAAGATTAAAGGCGTGTGCCACCACGTTAGGCAATTTTTGTTTTCTAAGAGTTAAATAATATTCCATTGTCTGTATGTATCACATCTTCATTATCCATTCATCAGTTGAAGAACATCTAGGTTGTTTCCAATGTCTGGCTATTATGAAAAGGGCAGCAATGAACATGGAAGAACAGGTATTTCTGTAGTAGGGTAAAGAGTCTTTTGGATACATGCCCAAGAGTGGTATGGCTGGATCATATGGTGGATCAATTTTGACTGTATTACAAAGACACTATTTACATGGGCTGTAGAACAAACTGTAGAGAAATGAAGATAGTGCTGACTTCAGAGCCTCATCCCTACCAGCTAGCCGTCCATAGTGCTGGAATGTGCTACGCATGCCGCCAGAAGGGAAAAATAATCACATTTGGCTTGGGAACATGTGCCCACTGGTACAATAATGGCATGACTATTATGGGAGTAACTACCTTCTGTATCTTTTAATTTGACCAATAATGGGATGACTATTATGGGAGTATCTGCCTTCTGTATCTTTTAATTTAAACAAATGAGTTGTGCCCATATGCTGAATATTATACTATCTGTCCTTTTATGACTGGGCTATCAAGATTTATCCATGTTTTAGACTATATCAAGTTTCATTTATTTTTAAGAATGAAGAATATTTCATATAATGCTACATTTTTTACATCTAATATTTAGAGCAGTTGAGTTAGAGTCTTCCTGAAGCCCCAGCTGACTTAAAACTCACTATGTAGACCAGGCTGGTATTGATCTTCCAGATATCCACCTGCCTCTGCCTCTTGAGTGCTGGGATTAAAGGCATGTGCCCCACACCTGGCTTGTGCATCTATTTATCTACTGCTGGACACAAGAGTGAATGCCTCTTCCTTTTGGATATTGTAAATAATACTGTTATGAACATAACAGCATTCTTTGATTAATCCTTCTAATTATTTTGGGTATATGTCCCAAAGTCTTCCAGTATATCGTAATTTTCTTTTTAATTTTTTGAGGAACTGCTTTTGCATAACAGGAACTCAAGTAGACTACAGACAGAAATGTAAAATGGCACATGTATTTTGGAGTGTCTCCGCAGTTTCCTGAAAAAGATATACATATGCCTATCATGTAATGTATTCTTTCTGCTTCTAGGTATTTAGCCAAGAAATATGAAAGCATATGCCCATATGCATATTCAGGAGCTTTATTCATTATAGTCCAAAACTGGAAAAAAAGGTTCATCAGCAAATGAATGGATAAAGAAATGTATACTCCATCTGTGGGATATCTAAGTTTCTTTACTGGTATTCATTAATGTCTTGTCACAGCAATGGGAACTCCATTAACAACAAAAGGAAACAGGACCAGGATGGGACAGATCTAACTCTGGTCACAATATTCATTATCCCTCCAAATCCCTTTCCATGCCGGCCATGCCTACAAGGATAATAACATTAGCCAAAATTAACTGCAGTAGTCTCAGTTGATTTGTTCAATGAAGAAAACTACCAAGATATGAGAAGGAGGGAGGAGAGTGAGGTCTATGGAAAGTTGCATCTCTCATTGGATGGACCTCTAACCAGTCAACTCCCTCTAGGCTCTGGTACCCAATCCCCCTGTCCAGGCCAGAGGCCCTCTTCTGTGTAGTCGCCACCCTGGAATGCTGGTCCTATTTCTTTCAGTTGCCCTACAACTTGAAAACATCTTCGCAAAGAGTCCTTTCATCAGACTTTCCTCATGTTGCCTAAATTAAGCTTGTCATCTGTCTTCATTGTGACCTTAACTTGTACAAATCCTATCAGAATCACCTTTCTTCTGCTGCACTTTGGTGAAGAGTCATTATTTTGCCAAAGAAATGCAGAGCCAGTTTTGGTGTTAAGTGCCTAAATAGAAAGATGGGAAAGCTGGCGGGAGAGAAGGGGGAGTAGGAGTGTTCTTCTGAAGCTGCGTTTGCAGAGCAAGCCTAGTGCTTGCTTTGCCTTTGGACTGAGTACTTATTTCATGGATGCTGGGGGTATTTTTGGTGCCACAGTTGGCTACGATTCTATGAGACAAACTAGTCCACCAATTAACTTCACTTATCCCCAAATTTGATTTTCAATGGTTGAAAATAAGATATTCTAGACTATTGTACCATTCACAAAGGAAATGCACATTCATTGTCACTGGTTTGCCATTGACTATAGAACAATTCATCTTTCCATATTTAGGCTACCTGAAGCCATTGTCTGTCATGGAAATTATATGTGCATAATGATTGATAAAGAATACATTGTAAATTCTCTTTCTTCTTTTGAGACAGGCATAGGTCAATGAACTGTGCACCATTCAGTTTCTTAGGGAGGTCACCACAGAAGCATATCTCCCCACCCCCTGCCCCAAATCCATATTTTTTATAATAATTTTTAATTTTATTATTTATTTATTTATTTATTTATTTATTTATTTATTTATTTATTTATTTATTTATGTGTATGAATGTACTGTCTGCATGTAGGTTTGTGCACCCGTGTCGTGCAATGCCGCAGAGGTCAGAAGAGGGTCTCGGATTCCCCTGGGACTGGAGTTCTCCTGGAATTGGAGTTACAGACAGTTCTCAGCCGCCATGTGGGTGCTGGGGATCGAACCTGGGTCCTCTGCAAGAGCAGTCGGTGCTCTTAACCACTAGGCCATCTCTCCAGCCCGCCAAATCCATATTCTTGTGTATTCCATGGCATGTGTATTCCAATGGCAAGAAACAAGGGTCCTGGGTACACAGCTAATATAATTTTCATTCACACATGTGAAAAAGACCCTGAAATAATCAGAGAAGCCAGAGGATTTCTGTATTTGTGCTCAGAACTTTATGAGTGAGAGTTTGCCTTGGCCAAAAAAAAATAGTCATTGATGGTGTGTGTGCTCTCCTCCCTCAAGACCACACTATATGTTTCTGTGAGTAGAAATACTACTCGTGCTCAGACACAGTGGGGGAAGTGCAGAAGGCAGGCCTTGAGTTTTTCTAGCACAGGCTTCCCTTTCAGATTGTTTTCTCTACCTTCTACCATTAAGGAACTTCTCACAGGAAATGTGCATCTTGAAATGTGGGATCCCTCCTGTCTGTAAGATTTCTACCTGAGGGAAAGCCTGGTTGCGAACAGTGATCAGGCACCCATATATTCTAAGCTCAGCTGATATTTGCAGCTGTAAAGCCAAGCCAAAGTTACCTTTAGGTAGCTCCGATTTAAGGAGAAAAGAGAAGATGAAATAATTTTTGTTCCCAATAGGCTAACACTACAAATAACAACAAGAAACACCCTGGAACTGCATGCTCAAGCACTGTCACAAGCCTCAACTGTGGTTCTTCAACTGATGCCAGGAATTGAAAGGAAAAGAGAAAGAGAAAAGGGGGAAAAGAAAGGATGGAGAGAGAGAGAGAGAGTAAAGGCAAGAGCAAGAGCAGGGGAGAGAGGAGCTGCTTTCTGGAGTGATTGACTCTAGAGCCGACTTTTGTTTATTTGATTTTTATTTTTTGTTTTGTTTTATTTGAAACAGGGTCTCTTTGTAGCACTAGCTAACTTGGAACTTGTGCATAGATCAGGCTGGCCTTGATTTCACAGAGATCTGCCTGTCTCTACCTCTAGAATTCTGGGATTAAAGGTGTGTCATCACAGTCAGTTAGAGGTGTTTGATTAATGCTGCTTCCATTAATAGACTTGTGTATCAGTTTTTCTTCTAGTAGGTTCCTCATAGAGAGTACATTCTCCATACTTTGATGTGTGTGTATGTGTGTGTGTGTGTGTGTGTGTGTGTGTGTGTCTACTCAAATCCATTGCTTTCTGTGACTGTAATAATCTGCTCTGTAATATTCGTCTGTCTTTGTCTGTTTTTTTAAAGAAATGATTCCATTGTTTCATTAGCTGGAAAATGTGGATCTGATCTTTGGAAGAAGGATTTGGAACATAACAAGTGCCTTTTAATGAAAAAGATTAACAATGCTTCAGAGCTGAATAGTCCTGTATTTGTTTAAAAATGGGGCTTGCATTTTACTCTTTTGAGAATAAAAAATACCACTTCTTGTCCTGGATTTATATACCATTCCATTCTCCTCGTTCATGTTCTAAATAAAGGTGGAATGACTATATGTTTAAAATAAGAAATAACTCCAGCATGCTATGGCTTTGTTTATAAAAATGAATGTTAGACATTTTCTTGGATCTTGAGAGCAATGACATCCTATACTGATGCCCTTTCTGTAATCACAACACTAACCACTTCCAGCCCCTGGTATTGTGTTGCAGCATGTTGATGATGTTTAGTTTTACACTTATTAAAGAGCCACGTCCCACTTGATTATCCTTTTTTCTGCATTACTGGCAGAGCACAGACTATCCTTGTCTATACAGGATTACACACACTTCCACTGATTTTGCTGGCTGAGCGTCAGTGATGTAGTTTGGCTAGGAATTCTCAGTCTGTCCTTTTCCTAATTTGGTACTATTGTCAGCCTGTCCCTGACAACACCATGACACCCCACTCTCTCCTCTGGTTGCTCACCAGGGGAGGGGACACACATGACTTTGTCTTGTTGCTGAGTAAATGAAGCACATTCATTTATGCTGTTGATACACATGGACTAAAAAGGCCAAGACAAACAGTAACAGAGCATGCTGAACCCTGTGGAGACATCCAACATGTTCTCCAGTCTAGGACTCCAGCCCAGCAAAGCTGGAATCAAGAGGGTGGATGTCTTTCTCCCTCTCTCTTTCCTCTCTCATTCCTCTGCTCCCAAATTTGCTGGTTATCAATATGAGCCCCGTAAAAGGAAGATATTTAAAAGAATGAATAGGACCTTAGCAACTATCAATTATAGTGGTTTTGAAATTGTCCTGCCGGGCATGGTGGCGCACGCCTTTAATCCTAGCACTTGGGAGGCAGAAGCGGGCGGATCTTTGTGAGTTCAAAGCCAGCCTGTTCTACATAGTGAGTTCCAGGACAGCTGGGGATACAGGGAGACCCTGTCTCAAGAAAGACCAAAAAAAAATTGTCCTGAAGAGCCTCAGGAGCTCCCAAGTGGACCATAAACTGCTACCCAGCTGCACCCTCTCAGCTGAGGAAGGAAAGGACCACAGTCCTCCAAGCCCACCTCTCTACTACAGCAGCTCTGCTTTTCTGTTGTTCTATTGAAGTTTGTCAAAAAGAGTCATTTTGCCAATGGATCCTGTGCTTTAAAAATGCTTGGAGGGCTGAGGAGACAGCCCCCATTAATTGGTAAAATGTTGGCTGTGAAAGAAGAACCTGGGTTTGAGCCATAGAACCCCACCCAAAAAAGCCAAGTGTGGTAATTTACCCTGGTAAGCCCAGTGCACTGGAGGCAGAGACAAGGAGATCCCAAGGGCTCCCTGGCCAGCCAGTCTAGTGTACTTTGTCAGTTTCAGGGCAGGGAGAGACCCTGTCTCAAAAACCAAAGTAGAGGCCACCTAAGGAACAACATCCAAAGTTGTGCTTCGCCCTCCAGTGGCATACACACACACACACACACACACACACACTCACACACACTCACACACACACACACTCACACACACTCACACACACCATTTTAGTTGGAGGTAGAAGTGGTCCCAAGATGCTGGCCAGTCATCTGGATTCCTGAGTATAGATTTTCACAGCAGCATGCTTTTTGCCACTGCATCTTCTTGAGATACATTGGATCCATCATACACCCTGGTTCTGTAGCCAGAGCACAGAAAGCCCTCTTGCTTCTGTGTTTTGTTTTGTTTTGTTTGACAACTCTTGCCTTTCCTAGGAAAAGTGCCCAGTGGACAGGTTGTTCTCACCTCTGCGGGGAGCATTAGGATAGACTGTTTCCCACCTTCTGATAGTTGCCTCCAGATTAGAAGAGAGATGCATTTAAAGACAAATAGGCTTGAGGTTGGGCAGTAGTAATGAATGAGGCTTTGAATGTGTCCATATGAGCCTGGGCTAACTTTCATTCCACCAACAGCATTTGGTGACAATGGGGACTGCTTATGGAGACAATTTTCTCTAAGTCAGAGCCTACGGCCAGGGTTCCATTGCCACCACAAGCCTCCTGGAGAAGAGAACATGCTGGCTGGAGCTATTTCCTGTGCCCTCCCCATCCCTTGTGTCCCAGCCCTTCCACCAGGCTGCGAAGTTTGTTAGCTACCTACAGTTGCTGTAGCTTTCAGCTACTGTTTCTCCACAGACAGAAAGGTAGATCTCTTTTGTCCAAAGCAGTTGGGAGTGATGCATATTGGAAACAACAACAACAACAATAGAAAGGACTGCATTGAAGAACTGACTGAAACAGTGAACTTCTTTTTTTTTTTTTATTGATGCTTTGTGTATTTCATACATCATTTTCCAATTCAGTTCAGGCATATATCCCCTTCCCTTCCCCCCACCCCACCCCTACCCATCCCAGATCATGCATTCTGCCGTAACTTTTCTGCATCTTTCTCTGCTTTTTTGTTTTGTTTTGTTTTCATTTTTTTTAACAATAAGTGATAATTTGTGAGTACAAGCATCCTTCATGTAAAACCAATTTGCAAGCAGTTGTGCCCAAACCCACACAGCTCATGGGTCCCACCATCCAGCAGGGGGGGCTTGTATGTTCAATCAAGTTGATCAAATGAGTGTCCAGTCTATATTGTTGTAGTTTCACCATTAACCCCAATCGCAGCCCTTACATTCTACCACACCCCCTCTTCCGCAGATTGTTCCCTAGGCTTAGAAAAGGGGCACAGGTGGATGAGAAGCAAAACAGTCTACTTTCTCTGGAGCTGATGTCTTGGTCTCTAGTCAATTCTGGCTGTTTTCTTTCATGGGCTGCCAGCTTGTCCAGGCATAACCTTTTGATCCTACTAATGAAGCACATGCAATTAGATATATAGGTATTTAAACAGTATAATATGGGGCTGGAGAGATGGCCTAGCGGTTAAGAGCGCTGACCGCTCTTGCAGAGGACCCGAGTTCAATCTCCAGCACCCACATGGCGGCCGAGAACCATCTGAAACTCCAATTCCAGGAGAACTCCAGTTCCAGGGGAATCCGAAACCCTCTTCTGACCTCCACGGCATTGCACGACATGGGTGCACAAACTTGCATGAAAACACTACATTCATACACATACGGAAATAAATAAAATAAAAAAAACTTAAAAAAAAGTATAATATATAGCCTTTCGATCCTATTAATGAAGCACACGCAATTAGATATATAGGTATTTAAACAGTACTGATTGTTATGGTAGGTTACTTTGGTATAGACACAGATGTTTGGATGGTATGTTAATTCATGAATTACATTTTCTTCTGTTAAGGAGAGAAACAGTGAACTTCTGCTCAAAACAGTCAACTTCCACATGGAGAATATTGAGAAAGACTGAAAAAGAGATGAAAAGCATGTTTGGCAGAATGCATGAGCTCTGGTGGGGTGGAAGAATGGGGGGGGACACAGGTCTAGATTTGCTAAAATAATTAATTAATTAACTAATTAATAAATGAATGAATCATGGAGTGCCCAGTTCCTGCTTCAAGTCCCCTGCCAGGTGGGTAGATACCTTTGAAGATGATCACTACCATCGTTTGCCTGTGAAACAGTCCAGGTTAGCCCCACTTGGAGTGAAGAAGACCACTGAGCAGAAAGTGCCAGCCAGCAGGCTGCAAGGAGAAAGCCAGGGCCCTGCCATTAGTGTCAGTCCTGGAAGCTCAACAAAATCTCACCTAGATTCACCTCTTAACCTGCTTCTCAAGGCAGCCAGGAAAATCATGCCCCTACCCCAGGGGTTATTTACTTTACTCTCTAGGGGAAGAAAGTAAAACATGGGGTAGGGGAGTGCTAGACTGAGAAGTGAGTCAAAGCCTTGGAGGCCAGACATGCTCCCAAGTCATATAAAAACCCTGAGGAGCACCCAGAGCTAAGTGGGGTGGGAGGTGAGTGGGGGTGTGGCTGTCAGACTTCCTGCAGTTGGGGCAAGACAGCATGATGTAATCATCTTAGGTCTGAGGGAAGAAGACAATAGACTCTGCTGGAATTACCTACACAAAACAATCAAATGAAAGCTTTGCCCCTGTGTCACTTGGGACACCTGGCACCTGCTTTTCTGACACAGTCTTTTCTGTCTTTTTCTTTTGTACTCAGGCACAGGACATGAATACAAATGGGATGCCTTCTTTCCTTTCTCCTTCTGTCTTCAGCTCTGGAATCTTCTTGCCTTCTTCTTTGCCATAAATCACCTTCTTACCTTAACGCCTCGTGTTGGAGCTGCCAAACAGGACTTTAAGAGGTTTACTGCTCCCCTCACTTTCCATTTGAGAATCTCGAGATGATTCTTCAGATGAAAAGTTACCTTCTTTGTGCCTTCATTTGGACAAAGATGGAGTTCAAGACTCTCTTAATGGCCCCACAAAGTGGTTGGGTGATGATGGGTTTCCTGGCATCCCTGTGTAGGGAAGATTGAGAAACTGGAGCTTAATTCTTTCTCAATCAAGCGGCAAGGTCAGGTTATAGGGCTGGCAGGGATTCTTTCTGCAGTTGCTATCCTGCTAGTCATGGCTTCAGGCATTCATGCTTTTGTTGCCTGTCCTGCCACTATGAGTCATCAAAGTATCACACTTTTAAAGAAAAGTGTATTTCCTAAAGGCATTAAATTGATTAGAGTGTGTTTGTCTGGTCATTCTTTTCAGAGGCATTGTGCGCAGGTTCCATTCAAAAGGCTCTTTAGCCTGTCATACTGTCAAATGGTGGGCTCTGGGAAAGACATGTGTTTGCATTTGTGTGTCAGCGCCTGACATTTGTATTTATTTGTACATATGTATTTTGTTTGTTCAAATAAATGTTTCATCAGACATGAAGTGCAGTTGGGAGACTCGGAGAAGGAGCTGGTACAATTCAAAAGCAAGTGAAATATTTCTCAATAAGACTTGGAATTCCAACTTCTAGCTAATTATAAATATGATCTGGAGGAAGAGGCAGCACATTAGGGAGCCAAGGTCTGTATTCATCTTTTAATGGTATTGTTATATCATACAGTTTACTGCATAAATAATTGAAATGGTAGTAATAACAATTTAGGGACCATTCAACTGTTGTGCATGCTATATTTCATTGATATTCACTTTTCTGAGCTGCACAGATCTGCAACAATTCCCTGTTTAATAAACACACAGTGGTAAATTAAAGATGAAAGGTTTCTCAAATGGATAACTTTCTCTTAATTCATCCCATTTAAAAGCACTCTTCATTGTTTATTCATCAAAATATACAACCATTCTCAAAATAAACTTTTCCATACTACTTTTATGCTTTAAAATGATAAATTTAATATGCTGTTACTAAGAAGAAAAACGAAACTTCCAAAATGTAATGATACTAATTAAACCTAAATTATAATATTTTTCTATATAAATGTTTTGCTATACATTTAAGGTATTGTTGAAAATGTAGAATATAGTATAATATAGTATAATATGTTGGGTAATAATTTTCATTAGTACCAAGGAAACAATGGTCAGTATAAGATTAGTACTATCCTAGTTTATGAGGAGAGCTTTTCAATGAACCCTATATTATTATTCTTGGTTCAATAAATGACTCACTCTAATGAACTTAATTCCTTGAAGGTATGAATAATAACCCATTCATCTTTATGTCTCTTGTGCCTACAATATATAAGATGTTCAATAAACATTTATTAAATGACTGCAGTTAACACAAGTTTGACTTTATTCTTTTATTTCCATCTCTTTTTTAAGGAAAATTGAGAAAAGAGATTATAAGTGGCTGCCATTTATTAATCCTGACTTGTTTATTTATTTATTTATTTATTTATTCATTTATTATATGTGTATGTATCACAGCACATGCATGGAAGTCAGAAGACGACTTGAGGGAGTCAGTTTTCTTCTTCCACCATGTGAGGTTTGAAGATCAATCTCAAATCTTACTGGCTTTGTGACAAGTGCCTTGACCTGCTGAGCCATATTGTTGGCCTCTGAACCCTGACTTCATATCAAGTACTTGAGGTCAATGATATTACAACCATGCTCTATCTGGATGAGATCACTATCTCTATTTTTGTAAAAGGTAACACTAATATTCAGAAGAGATAGAAAGAGAGACATAGTGCTTGATAAATCAGGAATATGAACCCAGTTCTCCCTGATTCCATAGGGAATTTCCTAATTAATACAATTTCCTAACTAATAAATCCAATAAATATTCTTGAGCACATAGTATGTACCAGCTTGGCACCAGATACCAGAAAAAGCACCAAGTAAATCAGTATCTGATTCTTTAGAGTTTACATTCTTATGGAAAAGGTAGAAGGTAAGCACAGTGAAACCTTGATTCCCACTGATTTCAATACTGAAGTTATTTGAGTACATCACTGAAATACATGGTGTCTGTTTTCTACAACACAGAAATCAGGAATTGTAAAAGTAGTGTGGTTAGGCTGGAGAGATGGCTCAGTGGTTAAGAGCACTGGCTGCTATTGCAGAGGACCTGAGTTCAATTCCCAGCACTCACAAGGAGACAAACAACCACAGTCCATAACTTCAGTTCCAGGACATTCAATGCTTTCTTCTGACCTCCTCAGGCATTGCGTGACACAGGTGCACCTATCTACATGCAGGGAATATACTCATACACATAAAAAAAAATAAAAGTATAAAATATATTTTAAAGTAGTGAGGATAACAGGATGAATGAAGCAACAAATGGTGTTTCCTGAGATCAAGGAGGGCCTCCGAGACCATCTGAATCTCTTGTCCTTAGTTAAGATGAGAAGCGGACCAATGTGACACCCTGGCTCATATTTAAACATTGAAAGAAGGGGGCAAAAGAACAGGTAGGGCTAGTCTTCTCTGCCCTTGGGTACAGATCCAAACATTTCCAGCCTGCCTGAGAGGGCCTGAAGCCACCTAACCTCCACGTGGTGGTGAGGTGGTCAGGTTGATTCCAGCCTGCCAAAGAGGCCCTGAAGCTGGCCGCCATGTTGTGTAGTGTTCCAGACCTTTGCAGATTGCCCAAGAGCACCTGAATCAAGCCTCTACCCAGCAAGTCTCCCAAACTGTGCTGTGCCTGCTGGCCAGTAGGTACCAAGAAGTTAGAAGGAAGCCTGAGAATATCAGATTGATGCTTGATTTGGGCCTCTGGGGAACTCCTGACTAGCTGGATGAGAACAGCTGGTCCCTCAATACAAAACCTGAAGAAAGAACCTGAACCTAGACAAACCAGCATTTCACACCTAATAAGAAAACAACCAAGGCACATCAAGAGTACAAAGCAGCCTACAGCTCTGCAAAGGAAGACATGAGTTTCATATCAGAATCACAAACAACAAAAGAAATCCACATGCCAAAATCACAACAAAAAAACAATAATATGAAACATCCAAATAATATGTCTCCACTAAACACTACCCATCCTATAGACAAGGAGGAACCCCTCGACATAACCCAGGACACAGAATTTAAAAGAACAATCATAAACATGATCAGAGAATTCAACAAATTTAAAGAACACACAAACAAATCAAAGAACTAAAAGACGATAGGGATAAATATCTAACTGAATTCACAAAAGAGACAGAAATACTGAAGAAAACTCAGGCTGAAATGAAGAAGGAAGAAACATTCAGTAAGCCAACTGGAAACAATGGGAGAAAGCCTCAGTAACAGAATGAATGAATTAGAAAGCAGAATATTAAGACTTGATGACAAAGTTGAAGAATTAGACCGCTCAAGCAAAGATTATGGAAAACATGTAAAAATACAAGAATGAAATATTCAGGAAATGTGGGACACCATGAGAAGACCAAAATTAAAGAAAGACATGCCCATACAAATTCAAGAATCACAAAGAACACCAAATAGACAGACACAGGCTACTGGGATGGATTAAGAAACAAAATCCAGCCAGTGTGGTGGTGCATGCCTTTAATCCCAGCACTCAGGAGGCAGAGGCAGGCAGAATTGTGTGAGTTCAAGGCCTTCCTGGTCTCCATAGCAAGTTCCAGGCTAGCTGGTAAACCCTGTTTCAAAAACACACACACACACACACACAAAAACCCACCCCCACAAAATCCATCCTTTTGTTTTCTGTAAGAAACCCATCTCATCTTCAAGGACAGGTACTATCTTTAAGGTAAAAAGGTAGAAAAAGTATCCTAAGCAAATGGCATTAATAATCAAGCAGGAGCTGCAATTCTAATATCAGAGAAAATAGACTTCAAATTAAAACTAATCAGAAGAGATAAAGAGGGTCACATCATTCTTATCAAAGAAACAACCAACAAGAAATTACAATTATGAATACAGACTGCATCAAACTGTGGTGCAGCCAACTTCATAAATACAATACTACAGGACTTTAAAACACAGATTAGGGGGCTGGAGAGATGGCCTAGCGGTTAAGAGCGCCGACCGCTCTTGCAGAGGACCCGGGTTCGATCCCCAGCACCCACATGGCGGCCAAGAATCATCTGAAACTCCAATTCCAGGAGAACTCCAGTTCCAGGTGAATCCGACGCCCTCTTCTGACCTCCGCGGCATTGCACGACACGGGTGCACAGACCTGCATGCAGACAGTACATTCATACACATACAGAAATAAATAAAAAAATTAAAAAAAAACAAACACAGATTAATACCAACACACTTGTAGTAGGGGACTTCAATACCCTTCTGTCTCCATTAGACAGGTCAACCAGACAAAGAATAAGCAGAGACATCTACTAAATATTCCACCCAAGCACCAAAGAATATACTATCTATTCAGCTCCCCATGGAACTTTCTCCAAAATCAACCACATACTGGGGCACCAAACCTCAACAAATACAAAAAATTGGAATGCTTCCATGTATTTTTCAGAACACAATGCAACAAAACTTAAAATCAATACCAGAAGAAGCCCTAGTAAACACATGAACTCAGAGAGATTAAGCAACATACTTTTGAATGATGAATAGGTCAAAGTAGAAATTAAGAAAAAAAATAAAAGTTTTCTGAAATTAAATGAAAATGACAATATAACACAATAAGACCTCTGGAACACTTTAAAGCAGTCTGAGAGAGAAGTTTATAGCTTCTTATAGTGCCTACATTAAAAAATCAGATCCGGATTGCCAAGGAGGAAACTTCAAGCACTTCCTTAAGGAAAACATGACATCTTTTAGGAAAAAAAAAAAGTCCTCAAATTCAAGTGATATGTGTATGTATGTATGTATATATTTATGTATATATATATAACTATTTATATATGTATATATACTGTAGCAATACAAGTTGGAGAGAACAACAACAAAAGAACTGAAAAAAATACAGTGACGATGCTCTGTTAAGCTATTTAGATGTAAATTCAAGAAACAGTAAAGTAGCAGGGCAATGGATTGCCCCAGTTTCTGATCACTAAGAAAACCTTCACAATCTTGGATCCAATGTTTATCTTTAGATCCCTGATGCTTTGAGAAGTCTGAGAAAGGATGTGTTCCATTAAAATGAAGAGCTTTGTGGCTTTGCCTGAACAGCTCCTAAATGCCTGCAGTAGGGAATGAATAGCAACTTCAGCTGGAGAGTGTGTCCTACTAGGAGTGTGACAGCTACTACATCTCAACTGGGGTCTGTGCCACATCTTGAGCTGGTCTGCAGACATGCTTTGAAGTTCATATGGTAAAGTAAATTACAAAAGTTCATATAAAAAAATCCAAAAGAGCACAAATAAATGACTGAACAGTACAATTCAAGACTCTGGAAAGGCAAGAATAAAACAATCCCAAACCTAGCAGATGAGAAGAAATAACAAAAGTAAGAGCAGAATCAGTGAATCTAAGAGTTCATTGAAAAGATAAATAAGATAGACAGATCCTTAGCCCTGTTAATCAAAAGAAAGAAAGAACAACTCCAAATCAACAAAGTCAGAGATGAAAGGGGAAACATCTCAACAGAGAACAAAGAGATCCAGAACATTATAAGGGGGAAACTTTTAAAACCTATACACTATTAAATTTGAAAATCTTTAGGTTATATATCTAAAATAATGGGAATCACCAAAGCTAAACCAAGAAGAGATCAACAGCTTAAACAGACCCATAAAAATATAAAGAAATTGAAACATGAATACAAAACCTCTAGACTAAAAAAGCCCAGGCCCAGATGGATTCTACAGCAGAATTCTATCAAACATTTAAAGAAGATCTATATCTAATACTATTTAAATTACTCAAAATATAAATATGGAGAACTGCCAAATTCCTTCTATGAAGCCAGCATCACTTTAATAAAAACCAGGTAGAGAAAAAACAAAAACAAAAACTATAGACCCATATCCTTAATCAACATAGATGCAAAAATACTCAGCACAGTGTGTACAGCCACACATAAAAAGATCATCCACCATAATCAAGTCAGCTCTATTCCAGAGATGGAGGGATGATTCAATATACATAAGTCAATAAATGTGATGAACCATAAAAATGGATTCAAAGACAAAAATCACAGGGTCATCTCAATAGATGCAGAAAAGGCCTTTGATAAAATTCAACATGCATTTATGTTAAAAGTCCTAGAGAGAATTGGGCTGGAGGGAACATACCTCAACATAATTAAAGCCATGTATAACAAACCCATAGCCAACATCATTCTAAATGGAGAAAAATTGGAAGCATTCCTCTTAAAACCAGGAAACCGAAGAGGATGTTCACTATCTCCACTCTTTTTAAATATAGTACCTGAAACTCTAGAGCAATAAGAGAAGGAAATTAAAGGAGTATTAATTGGGAAAGGAGAGTTCAAACAATCCCTTTTTGCAGATGATATGATATTATGCCTAAGAAATGCCAGAAATTCCACCAGAAAACTCCTAGAAATGATTAACACTTTCAGTAAAGTGGCAGGTTACAAAATTAATCTATAGAAATCAGTAGTCTTTCTAGATACCAATAACAAGCAACTGGAGAATGAGTATATGGAAACCCTCCCATCCACAATACCCTCCAAAACAATAAAATACTTCGGAATAAACCTGACCAAAGACATTAAGGATCTCTACAATGAAAATATTAAATCTTTGAAGAGATTGAAGAAGACCAGAAGATGGAATGACTCCCATTCTCATGGATTGAAAGATTGAAAATGACCACCCTACCCAAAGTAATATAGAGATTAAATGTAACCCCAATTAAAATTCCCATGACATTGTTCACAGAACTAGAGAGAGAAAAAAAGAAGAAAATAATGTCTTCTGAAAAGAAGACTAAGAAACATCTTTTAAAATGTTGGGCTGGAGAGATGACCTAGCAGTTAAGAGCGCCGACCACTCTTACAGAGGACCCGGGTTCGATCCCCGGCAGCCACATGGTGGGCCAAGAACCATCTGAAACTCCAATTTTAGGAGAACTCCAGTTCCAGGGGAATCCGACACCCTCTTCTGACTTCTGTGGCATTGCACGACACGGGTGCACAAACCTGCATGCAGACAGTACATTGATACACATACAGAAATAAATAAAATTAAAAAAAAATAAAATGTTGAACATCATTAGTAATTAGGGAAATGCAAATTAAAGCCACTTCAAGATTTCATCTTACCCCTGTAAGACTGGCTAAGGTCAAGAAAACAAATGATACCAAATGCTGGAAGGTTGTGGGGAGTGGGACTGCTCATTCCCATTTGCAATGGGATTGCAAGCTCATGCGACCCCTGTGGGGTTGGGTGAGGAAGAACTGACCTGTGAACAAGGGACTCTGGATAAGCTGACTACAGTTCAGTGGATGAACTGGCACTGAAGAATGGCCAGGAAAAGTAATTTGGCACAATAGGCCCTAACACAAATGAGAGAATGTATTAATTCCAGAGTGGGGTCAGTGGGATGGTGTCCATGGAGAAGGGGGTATAAATGTTGTTAAGACTGATGGAGATGTTATGTATGAAATACAGAAAAATACAATAATATATTTTGTAATATATGATACATATATTACATATATGTAATATATATTACATAATATATATGTATTATATAATACATAATATGTGTAATATAATATATATATATATATATATATATATATAAAAACTCGAGACGCGTGTCCCACCCTATCCCCCCCCCCCCCCCAAGCCCACGCACACTTCCCCAAAAGCTCTTTTCCTCTTTCTCCACCTCTTTCACTATTTCCCCCTTGGCAATNAGAAATCACAAACAACAAAAAACTCCACATGCACAAAAAAACTCACACACAAAAAAAAACAATAATATGAACATCCAAAATAAATATGTCTCCACTAAACACTACCCATCCTATAGACAAGGTGGAACCCCTCGGACTAACCCAGGACACAGAATTTAAAAACAATCATACACATGATAAGAAATTCAACAAATTTAAAGAACACACAAAACAATCAAAGAACTAAAGACGCTAGGGATAAATATCTAACTGAATTCCAAAAGAGACAGAAATACTGAAGAAAACTCAGGCTGAAATGGAAAGAAGAAGAAACATTCAGTAAGCCAACTGGAAACAATGGGAGAGAAGTCTCAGTAACAGAATGATGAATTAGAAAGCAGAATATTAAGACTTGATGACAAGTTGAAGAATTAGACTCGCTCAAGCAAAGATTATGGAAAACATGTAAAAATACACGAATGAAATATTCAGGAAATGTGGGACACCATGAGAAGACCAAAATTAAAGAAAGAACATGCCCATACAAAATTCAAGAATCACAGCAACACCAAATAGACAGACACAGGCTACTTGGATGGATTAAGAAACAAAATCCAGCCAGTGTGGTGGTTGCATGCCTTATCCCAGCATCAGGAGGCGAGGCAGCAAGTATGTGTGAGTTCAAGGCCTTCCTGGTCTCCATAGCAAGTTCCAAGGCAAGCGGAAACCCTGGTTCAAAAAAAAAAACACACACAACACACACACAAAAACCCACCCCCACAAAATCCATCCCTTTTGTTTTCTGTAAGAAACCCATTCTCATCTTCAAGGACAGGTACCTATCTTTAAGGTAAAAAGGTAGAAAAAAGTATCCTAAGCAAATGGCATTATAATCAAGCAGGAGCTGCACATTTAATCATCAGAGAAAATAGACTTCAAATTAAAAACTAATCAGAAGAGATAAAGAGGGTCACTTCATTCTTATCAAGAAACACCAACAAGAAAATTACAATTATGAATACAGACTGCATCAAACTGTGGTGCAGCCAACTTCATAAATACAATACTACAGGACTTTAAACACAGATTAGGGGGCTGGAGAGATGGCCTAGCGGTTAAGAGCGCCGACCGCTCTTGCAGAGGACCCGGGTTCGATCCCCAGCACCCACATGGCGGCCAAGAATCATCCGAAACTCCAATTCCAAGAAAACACCCAGTTCCGGTGAATCCGACGCCCTCTTCTGACTCCGCGGCATTGCACGACACGTGGGTGCACAGACCTGGCCAATGCAGAACAGTAAATTCAACACATACAGAAATAAATAAAAAAATTAAAAAAAAAACAACACAGATTAATACCAACACACTTGTAGTGGGGACTTCAATACCCTTCTGTCTCCATTAGACAGGTCAACCCGCCACAAAGAATTAAGCAGCGACATCTGTACTAAATATTCCACCCAAGCACCAAAAGAATATACATAGTCATCAGCTCCCATGGAACCTTCTCCAAAATCAACCACATACTGGGGCACCAAACCTCAACAAATACAAAAATTGGAATGCTTCCATGTATTTTTCAGAACACAATGCAACAAACTTAAAATCAATACAGAAGAAGCCCTAGTAACACACATGAACTCAGAGAGATTAAGCAACATACTTTTGAATGATGAATGGTCAAAGTAGAAATAAGAAAAAAAATAAGTTTTTCTGAAATTAAATGAAAATGACAATATACACAATAGACCTCTGGAACACTTTTTAAAGCAGTCTGAGAGAGAAGTTTATAGCTCTTATAGTGCCTACATTAAAAAATCAGTCCGGTTTGCCAAGGAGGAAACTTCAAACACTTCCTTAAAGAAAACATGACATCTTTTAGAAAAAAAAAAAGTCCTCAAATAAGTGAATATGTGTATGTATGTATGTATATTTATGTATATATATATAACTATTTATATTATGTATATATACTGTAGCAATTACAAGTTGGAGAGAACAACAACAAAAGAACTGAAAAAAATACAGTGACGATGCTCTGTTAAGCTATTTAGATGTAAATTCAAGAAACAGTAAAGTAGCAGGGCAATGGATTGCCCCAGTTTCTGATCACTAAGAAAACCTTCACAATCTTGGATCCAATGTTTATCTCTAGATCCCTGATGCTTTGAGAAGTCTGAGAAAGGATGTGTTCCATTAAAATGAAGAGCTTTGTGGCTTTGCCTGAACAGCTCCTAAATGCCTGCAGTAGGGAATGAATAGCAACTTCAGCTGGAGAGTGTGTCCTACTAGGAGTGTGACAGCTACTACATCTCAACTGGGGTCTGTGCCACATCTTGAGCTGGTCTGCAGACATGCTTTGAAGTTCATATGGTAAAGTAAATTACAAAAGTTCATATAAAAAAATCCAAAAGAGCACAATAAATGACTGAACAGTACAATTCAAGACTCTGGAAAGGCAAGAAAAAACAATCCCAAACCTGCAGATGAGAAGAAATAACAAAAGTAAAGCAGAATCCGTGAATCTAAGAGTTCTTGAAAAGATAAATAAGATAGACAGATCCTTAGCCCTGTTATCAAAAGAAAGAAGAACAACTCCAAATCAACAAAGTCAGAGATGAAAGGGGAAACATCTCAAAAGAAACAAAAAAAAAAAAAAAAAGGAAACTTAAAACCTATACACTATTAAATTTGAAAATCTTTAGGTTATATATCTAAAATAATGGGAATTCACCAAAGCTAAACCAGAAGAGATCAACAGCTTAAACAGACCACTAAAAATATAAAGAATTGAAACATGAATACAAAACCTCTAGACTAAAAAAGCCCAGGCCCAGATGGATTTACAGCAGATTCTATCAAACATTTAAAGAAGATCTATATCAATACTTTAAATTACTCAAAAATAAATATGGAGAACTGCCAAATTCCTTCTTTGAAGCCAGCATCACTTTAATAAAAAACCAGGTTAGAGAAAAAACAAAACAAAAAACTATAGACCCATACTTAATCAAATAGATGCAAAAATACTCAAGCACAGTGTGTACGCACACACATAAAAAGATCATCCACCATAATCAAGTCAGCTCTATTCCAGAGATGGAGGGATGATTCAATATAATAAGTCACAAATGTGATGAACCATAAAAATGGATTCAAAGACAAAAATCACAGGTCATCTCCAATAATGCAGAAAAGGCCTTTGATAAAATTCAACATGCATTTATGTTAAAAGTCCTAGAGAGAATTGGGTGGAAGGAACATACCTCAACATAATTAAAGCCATGTATCAACAAACCCATAGCCAACATCATTCTAAATGGAGAAAATTGGAAGCATTCCACTTAAAATAGAAACCAGACGAGGTGTCACTATCTCCACTCTTTTTAAATATCGTACCTGAAACTCTAGAGCAGATAAGAGAAGGAATTAAAGGAGTATTAAATGGGAAAGAGAGTTCAAACAATCCCTTTTTGCAGATGATATGATATTATGCCTAAGATGCCAGAATTCCACCAGAAAACTCCTAGAAATGATTAACACTTTCAGTAAGTGGCAGTTACAAAATTAATCTATAGAAATCAGTGTCTTTCTGATCCAATAACAAAGCAATGGAGAATGGTATATGGAAACCCTCCCATCCACAATACCCTCCAAAACAATAAAATACTTCGGAATAAACCTGACCTAAAGACATAAGGATCTCTACAATGAAAATATTAAATCTTTGAAGAGATTAAGAAAAACCAGAAAATGGGAGATCTCCCATCTCTTGATTCGAATTAATGATTGAAAAATGCACCACCCTACCATTAATATAGATTAATGTAACCCAATTAAAATCCCATGACATTGTTCACAGAACTAGAGAGAGCAGAAAAAAAGAAGAAATAATGTCTTCTGAAAAGAAGACTAAGAAACATCTTTTAAAATGTTGGCTGGAGAGATGACCTAGCGGTTAAGAGCGCCGACCACTCTTACAGAGACCCGGGTTCGATTCCCGGGCAGCCACATGGGGGCCAAGAACCATCTGAAACTCCAATTTTAGGAGAACTCCAGTTCCAGGGGAATCCGACACCCTCTTCTGATTCTGTGGCATTGCACGACACGGGTGCACAAACCTGCATGCAGACAGTACATTGATACACATACAGAAATAAATAAAAATTAAAACAAAAATAAATGTTGAACATCATTAGTATTAGGGAATGCAAATTAAAGCCATCAAGATTTCATCTTACCCCTGTAAGACTGGCTAAGGTCAAGAAAACAAATGATAAATATCTGAAGGTTGTGGGGAGTGGGACTGCTCATTCCCATTTGCAATGGGATTGCAAGCTCATGCGACCCCTGTGGGGTTGGGTGAGGAAGAACTGACTTCTTGAAAGGGACTCTGGATAGGCTGACTACAGTTCAGTGGATGAACTGGCACTGAAGAATGGCAGGGAAAAGTAATTTGGCACAATAGGCTAACACAAATGAGAGAATGTATTAATTCCAGAGTGGGGTCAGTGGGATGGTGTCCATGGAGAAGGGGGTATAAATTTGTTAAGACTGATGAGATGTTATGTATAAATACAGAAAAATACAATATATATTTTGTAATATATGTACATTATTACATATATGTAATATATATTACATAATTATATGTATTATTAATACATAATATGTGTAATATAAATTATAATATCTATATATATATATATATATATATATATTCGGAATGGCTGCAGCAAGTTTTGAAACCAGACACTACTGCTATCTGGCAATATGCAAAGGAAGGGCAGAACATGGGATTCCTTACCCAGAACTTTGGAAATAATTTACATTACCATGACAATGATGAATATTAAAAAACACTTCATGCTGGGTGGGGTGGTATAAGCCTTTAATCCCAGACTGGGAGGCAGAGGCAGGCAGATCTCTGTGAGTTCAAGGCCAGACTGATCTACACAGTGAGTTCCAGGACAGCTGGGGCTGCAGGGAGACCCTGTCTCAGAAAGACAAAAACAAAACAAAAACTCCACTTCCCATTGATTAAGTCATACCATTGTAGCATGTAAGGGGCACTTATCACTCTCTCCTCACTGGCATGAATTTGTCCCTACCAATAGCATAGGAATTGGTCAACTCCAAGTATCAACAGATGGGATTGTATAAAATTTACAAAGTTTCAATCCCGTAGTGAGCTGAAACCAAGCCCCAGCTTAGGAAAAAAAAAAAAAAAAAAGGAAAAAAATTTACAAAGTTTCTGTACAGCAAAGGTAACCATCAATAGAGCACAGATATAACTCACAGAATGGGTGAAAATCTTTACCAGTTATACCTCAGCTAATATCCAAAATATACAGATAACTGCAAAAATTAAATATCAAGGAAATAAAATTATGAATCAATAAATGGGCCAATAAATTGAACAGATAGTCTTCAGAAAAATAAATACAAATGACCAACAACTATTTCTTTTAATGTTCAAAATCCCTAATCATCAGGAAAATTAAAATTAAAATTATTTTGAGATACCACCTTAATCCACTCAGAATGGCTGTCATCAAGAAATCTGACAACAAATCTTGGGGAGCATGTAGAGAGAAAGGAGCCCTTATTCACTGCTAGTGGGAGTGCAAATTAGGACATCTGTTATGGAAATCAGTTTGGAGGCTCCTCAAAAAATTAAAAATAAAGGGTCTGGAGGGATTGCTCAGTAGTTAAGAGCACTGGCTGCTCTTGCAAAGGACTCAGGTTCCACTCCTAACATACACATGGCAGCTAACAACCATAACTCCAGTTCCAGGAGATACACTGCCCTCTTCTGACTGGTGCAGGCACTGTACAACATAAGTGCACTTACATACATACAGATAATACACATACATATAAAAGAGAAATAATAAAATATGTTTTAATTAAAAATAGAGCTAAGTTATGATCCAGCTATCTTACTCCTGGGCATATACCCAAGAACTCCACACCCTAGTAGAGAGATATTTGTTCTCCAGGTTTATTGCAGCTTTATTCAAGAAAATGGAGCCAATTAAGTTGTCCATCAATAGAAGAATAGATAATGAAAATCCAGTACTATATAAAACAAAGAATTATTCAGCTCTAAAGAAAAACAAAATCGCAAAATTCACAGGAAAATAGATAGATCTAGAATTAATCATATTGAGTGATGTCAGTCAATCACAGAAATTAAAAATCCACATAGTTTCTTTCATATGTGCAGCCTAGTCTATAGTGTATATATGTACATTTGTAAACAAATGCATGTGAGGGTATAGTTAATATTTAGAAAGGAGAATAAAAATGAAAATTTAAATAGAAAACAATTGCTTTTCCTATTACCTGTAGGTTTGATCATAACCTTAACACCAGAGTAGGTCATCATTATGTCCCTACATTTAAAAATAAGCATGATAAATGGTGTAAATACAATTCATACTCCTTCCTCAGTTAACCTGGAGAACATATGTGCCCACTAAACTTGTCTGATTACAAATTATGACTGCAGGAATGTGGGAAGGATTTTGTAAATACAAGTCACCAGATGTTTTATAATGATTCTGTTAATATGAGCCTTAGGATTAGACTAGAACCAGTGTTACAGGTCAAGACTGAAGCTCATTGACCAAGCTATGGGGGAGTTTGTGCAGTGCCTGCTGGCACAATACATAAATATCCAGATTTATTACTCTCTTTCTCCAGCATTGAATTTGCCCATAGATTTATGAAAGAGAAAACATGAAATTGAGATTTGTAAATATTTGAAGTTTACTTCTGAGATCTGAAAAGGCAGTAAGAAGGCTAGTAATAAATCCAAAATAGAGTTTAGGGAATGCAGGAAGTTTGCAATTCTAGGAATATAACTTAAGGAAGGAATCACAAACAATAAAATGTAATAATTTCACCCTTGGTTCATAAACTAAATAGCTTCAACTAACATCAATTATTAGCCCATAGAAAAAAATAGAAGTGAATGTAGATTATCAAAGAGGTGAGCATCAGCAGATGGCAACTAGAGTGAGAATCGAATTTTTTTTTCCCTCTGGTCAAGATTATTCTCCTTTATAGACTAGTAAAGGCCAAAATCATTTAACAGGGTTTTTTGGGGGGGGAGAGTAGTTGTCATTTTTAAAAAATATTTTATTTTAGGAGCTGAAAAAATGACTCAGCAGTTAAGAACACTTGCTGTTCTTCCAGAGGGCCTGGATTTGATTCCCAGCATCCACATGTCAACTGACGCCTGTCTGCAACTCCAATTCCAGAGAATCCAACGCCCTCTTATGGCATCTGTGGGCATTGCATACATCTGGTACACATACATACATGCAGGCAAAACATTCCTACATATAAAATAAGATAAATGAGGCTGGGCATGGTGGTGCATGCCTTTAATTCCAGCACTTGGGAGGTAGAGGCAAGTGGATCTCTGTGAGTTCAAAGCCAGCCTGGTCTATATAGTGAATTCTGGGACAGCTAGGGATACAGAGAGACCCTGTCTCAAAAAAGACAAAAAAAAAAAAAAAAAGATAAATAAGAATTTTTAAATATTAAAATAAATATTTTATTTATTTTTAAATTATGTGTGTGGCAGGCGATAGGTATGCCTGACAAGGCCAGAAGAGGGTGTCAGATCCCCCGAGATGGAGTTATGGTCGTCAGCTGCTAGATTTAGGTACAGATTTGAACTAGTTCTCTGTAGGTCCAGTATGTGCTCTTAATTGCTGAGCCAATTCTCCAACCCCACTTTAAGGGTTGTTACAGTATGGTAACATTTCCCCAGTCTTTAACTAGTGACATCTTGGAAGACCCGAAAAGTGATCATTCCAGCTGCTTGATCACTTTTCCGTTTCCAGTTGATTAGGAATCTAGTTCCTTCCAGAATCTATTTGTGTAGCTAAAAGCTACACAATGTTGAGAGTCTGGTCAATTTGCCAGGTTAATATCAGGTTTTGTTTAAAAAAGTCATGCCTAGATGTTCCTCTGGACCTCAGACTCATTTCATTCACAATTTCCCCTTCGTGAGTTGACAGCTGTGAAACCTTGCACATTAATTTCCCTAACCTTGATTTTCTCATTTTTAAAGCTAGCATAAGCCATTTCATGGCAGACTTCTCACTATCTTTTTCACTGACAAGCCAGGCTGAAATCTCCTAAGATTAAGGTAAACGCAATCCAATACTCAAATGAATTACAAAGCACTACCTGCTCCTCCTAAGATACAGCTTGAACATTCAGCTTGATGCTTGGGCTGTAGGGTAGGGACTAGATTCTGGCCTTCACTGGGCGTCTTGGTACAGCAAGTGCCTGGGTGGGGCTCAGGTTGGGATGAGAGAACATCTGGTCAGATGTTCTTTCATCTCACAGAAGATGGGTTCAGTGTATAACCTAGGGTCAAGCATGGCTGATATGAAGTAGGGCTAAGAAGGAAAGGTAACAGCAGAACTTCTTCAGTATGGGAAAGGGCTGAGGCAGTAAAAGTTCTGCCCTCCTCTCACTGATGAGGCTGTCTTGATCCGGCACAAGGCTCTAGACTCCTGAAGTCAGTATAAAATTGTGAGTGGAGGAGCAGGAGACCTAACCTGGAGTCTAAACACTATTGGATTACTGAAGCATGCCAGGACTCTACCACTTCTGGAATTTTATGAGGAAATTCCTCTGTTAAGGCATCATAAGACAGGTTCTCAACAAAGACCATAAGGACCATTGTAAAGATCAATCAGGATGATGCGATTAACCCCTTTATCACCGGCACCAAGTAACACAGCAAGGATAGATGGCAGCAGTAAGTAATGATGTTGACCATCAGGATTATGTTAGGCAGGACATTGGAGAGAGCATGAGACCCAGGTAAAACCACATCAGTCGGAGTTCGTGTACTGAACAAACTCTGTATTTAAGAACTCAATTTAAAGGGACAGAGAGATGGTTTAGTGGGTAAAAGCATTTGCTGTTTTTGCTGAGGACTGGGGTTAGGTTCCCAGCACCCACATCTGGTTATCTGGTTGCTTCCACCTCCTCTGTAAGTCCAGCTTCAGGAGATCTGACATCCTCTTCTGATCTCTGTGTCCACCTTCACACATGGTGCACAAAACTCACACAGGCACACACAAACATGAATAATATGTATATATATATATATATATATATATATATATATATATATTAAAGCAATAATATATTAGTCTGATTCTAGACTAAAATTTTATTAAGTCATAAAAATTTAAAAATAATAATTTAATCTGTTTCAGCCACGTACTGATCATCATATCAGGAACCTGGGAGAGAGTATAAAATCATCTTATCTAGAGTGAAAAGTATGTGTTTTCTCCCATTTTCAAAAGTTCAGTGCATGATTAAAGAAGACTCCACTGAGGAAGAATGAAAAAAAAGAAAGAAACTGGAAGGAAATCCAACAGAACAAATATTATGAAGATTCAAACCAGGCATTTTAGGAGTAAGATGTTTCAAGGGGTGTTCAACCTCAGAAAAGATCCAGAAATGGGGGTCAATTACAGTTTTCATTTCCTTTTCAATATTCTCTGGCCCCAACTTTTGTGGTATTTCCAATGCATAAAGTGAGTTTTGTGTCCAAAGCAAACAGGATTGAGACTTGCTTAAGCCCCAGTCAGTAAAGAGTGCTATGGAATGGGCCTGCCTATTCTAACAGAAACCTTAAACTTAAATATATGAAACTCACAGCTGGGTGTGTGATACATGCCTGTAATCCAGCACTCAGGGCAATGGGGAGTTTGAGACCCTGTTTCTTTTTTTTAATTTTTTTTTATTTTATTTTTGTATGTGTGTGAATGTACTGTCTGCATACAGGTTTGTGCACCCGTGTCGTGCAATGCCGCGGAGGTCAGAAGAGGGTCTCGGATTCCCCTGGAACTGGAGTTCTCCTGGAATTGGAGTTACAGACGGTTCTTAGCCGCCATGTGGGTGCTGGGGATCGAACCCAGATCCTCTGCAAGAGCAGTTGGTGCTCTTAACCACTAGGCTATCTCTCCAGCCCCTAGACCCTGTTTCAAAAAAACAAAAAAAAAATATTCAAACATCACAAAGTACAATTAAACCACATAATAGTTGTATAGATCTGGTATTTGGTATTTCATCTTTTGCAACTCTATCCTAAGGCAATAATAAAACTCATAGCCAAGAACAATTAAGTATCTCCCTCTCTGGTTTGGTCTGCATTTTTGTTTTGTCCACCTGGTACCAGGTAGTTCAGTAATTCTGTGTCTCAAAATGTTCCAAATCCCTCATGGATTTTGTTATTACAACACAGTAAAGCTATGAATTACTGTGAAATCTCTGACTAGTATTCATAAAAGTTCATATAAAAATAAGTCATAAATTGAAAATGTTTGAGTTGTGTTCTGTTTCAATTTGCAAAGTTAAGGATCTATATGAATTCAGAAGGTGAGATAGATAATATAAAGTAAAGAAAGTGTTACAGGAAATTCATATTTCACAACATCTTGGTAACAACTAATGCTGACTAGGTGAAAGTTTATAATCAGCTTTTTGCAAGAAAGAAACAAACATTGGGTAAGACTCAGTATCATACAATCTTCATCCATTAACCAAAACAATTATTTTTTGGTTAATTTCTGAGCTATGCTTGTAGTCTTTCTAGGGGTTTTTGATGTAGTTAATGTCTGTTTAAATATAGGCAACAGAAGCAGACAGATCCAAATGCTGTTTCTGACACTTTTAATGAGTTGACTGTAAGCAGACTGTCCACTAGCTTGTCTAAATCTGTTAATTAGCTGCTGAACTAAAGATGTTCCAATTTACAACAACTAAAACAAGAAAGATGTCTGTTTCCTTTGAAGTAGCAGTCCAGATGTTGGTGGTCACCATATGCTGGTAGGCAGTGTTGACACACTCAACTTGTTATCCCCCTTTTGGACCAGGGTGATCACTGATTTTGTCTCTCAGTCAGTAGAAGGACTTGGAAGAAGCTCTCTTCACTTCTCTGATTATTCCATTGGCTAGAGTGTAATTCTTCCATGTAGGAAGAGGTAGATACATGAGTTGGAAGCTCATCAATGTGACCAGTCAAGATTCTATTTCTTAAAATTCATTCTTTGAGAATCTCCTACATGTATAAAGTGAAATCTGATAATATCTGCCTCTCATCTTGCTAAAATTACTTCTGAAGAGAGGTGTCTGTCCTCCTCCCTTGCTCTTAACAATAACAATAGGAACAACAATGGGAGACCAGTGAGTTTATTGGGCTTACCTGCAGAGCAACGGGTGGGGGTTTACTTACAGGAGTATGGGTGCTCCCTTCCTACAGCTCCACTGGAAAGTCTACCCAAGCATGGAGGTGGTTTCCCCACAGTCACATAAAGTGGTAGTGCCCCTCCCTAGGCTTCCCCAGCCTGAATACCCTTTGCCCCTCCCCCAGGCCACATGCAAATAGAGCTGACTGGTTGGTTGAGAAGTGTGACTGTACTCTTAGGCAAGGGTCCTGTGACTCTCCTTGCCCTTTTTCTTTGCTGGGGTTTGACAGTTAACAAGCTCAACTGTTATGATCCTAAGCAAGGATGGTGCAACTGAGCTTGAGAAGATGTTGTCTATTGGAGACATCTGTACAACACCCCTGTTTCCACTCAATTTTATTTCCTCTTCTTTTTTATTTTTTGTAATAACCCTCTAGGTCCAGTTAGTCCCCCAGTTAGTCCCCCACATGTGCGTGGGCATGGGGTTAGCCACAGGAGCTGACCCAAATCAACAAAATCAAAGATGAACAGGGAAACATCACAACAGACACCAAAGAAACCCAGAACATCATAAAGGAGTACTTTACAAACCTACACTTCATTAAGTTAGAAAGCCTATAAGAAATGGATGAATTTCTAGACCCATCTGAACCACCAAATTCAAACCAAGAAGAGATCAATGACTTAAACAGACCCATAACAATTAATATGGCTGAAACAGTAATTCAAAACCTTTTGACTAAAAAAGCCCAGGTCCAGATGGATTCATAACAGAATTCTACCGCAACCTCAGAGAAGAACTACAACCAATACTGCTTAAATTATTCAAAAAGATAGAAAAAGTGGGAGAACTCCAAAACTCCTTCTGGGAAGCCAAGTAATATCAGAACCAAATAAAAGCACAACAAAAAAAGAAAACCACAGGCCAGTATCCTTGATAGACAGAGATGTAAACATTCTAAATAAAATACTTGCTCAGCTTCCTCCATTCTATTTCTAAGGCTTTTTCCTTTCTTTTCTTCTTGATTGGACGAATGTTCTATTTCCTTTTTCATTTCATCCTGTGATTTCTTTAATATATCAATTTCTTTTTTGAGTTTCTCAATCTCTTCTTCGTGCTCCTTACTTCGTTGGTTGGCTTCCTTTTTCAGTGTTTCTACTTCCTTAAGGTGTTTGTTTTTTTCTCTCTCTAGTTCTTTCTGGAGTTTGTCAATCCCTTCCTTTAGTTCTCTGAATTCTTCTTTATGCTCTTTAATTCTCTGCATAGCTCTGCAATTATTCCTCTAAGGTCTGTTTCTGGGGTCCCTCCAAGGGATCCCACTATATCTATCTCCTCCAGGGTTGGTAGAGCTTGGTGTGGAATATTCTGCACCTTTCCCATGTTTGTCCCTTCGTCAGGTCCCTGCATGGGGATTTCCATTTTGGGGATTCAATCACAAATCCTTTTCAGTGTGGTTGAAGGGGTGAAAGCTGTCGTTTGTTTTGCTTACCTCCTTTTTGCGCTTCTATCTTTTTTCTCTCTCCCCCTCCTTGCTTTATGTAGTGGGAACTTGTCTAGGTTGGTTAGGCTTTCACTTTTTTTTGTAGATTGGATATTGAAAGTCTAAAGTCACTCTTCCCTCCCTTCTGAGAGTTCTCCTAATCCAGCATGGATACTTCTTCCTCAATTCCAATTGTTGGCGAGAAGGGGGGGTATGCCTGCCGAGCCAGACCCAAGCTCAGGTCTTCTTTCTGCGAGGGGGGAAGGGCGTCCCGGCGGGCTGAGGGACCCGAACCTAGGCCCCCGCCAGCCACTGGCCCTCGCCACCGACCAGAAAATCAGTTGTCCAAACATACAAAAGTCACTCTGCCCTAAGCCTT
This sequence comes from Rhizomys pruinosus, assembly GCA_009823505.1. Classification (NCBI taxonomy): domain Eukaryota; kingdom Metazoa; phylum Chordata; class Mammalia; order Rodentia; family Spalacidae; genus Rhizomys; species Rhizomys pruinosus. The sequence goes on along the minus strand of VZQC01014031.1, from coordinate 1,690,830 downwards.
TACCTGGCTGAGCCGTGTCGGACGGCTCCAAGGTGTTCCTAACAGGTCGGAACCTGGAGTCCTGACACACCCGCCCTTCTATGGCTGGATTAAGCCACCCGAGCGAGCCACCCAAGCTCAGGTCTGCTTCCGGCTGCGAGGGGAAGGACGTCCCGGCGGGCTGAAAAAAAAAAAAAAGGGAGAGGGGAGGTGGGTTATCTTCTTTCTGGATACAAATAGAAAACTCTTGTTCCAATCCTATTGATAAATTTTCAATTTTTCTGATCTTGAAAATAACAATGGGAGGAGAATTTTATGTCCCACAGGTAAATCACCAATCTAAATGCCTGAAAACATACAATATTATGGCTGTGCAACTGAAGTGGGGAATGTCAGCAGAGAGTTGATCCCATCTGAACACTAAGGAAGGAGGAACATCAGACTGCCTGAGACACGGTCACTGAGCAATCTCTCTGAATAATATTGGGGTTGACTGTTAATAATGGACCCTAATGCTGAGAAACTTTCCTACTCTCCCCCCCCTTTTTTTTTTCCTTTTTTTTTTCTTTTTTTTTTTTTGAAAAAAGAAAAACAGGATGGTAATGAAACCACTCCCAAACTGTAAACAGGGCCAATTGTGTACAGTGGTAATTTCCATAAAACAGGCACAACGTATTAATGATTGATAGGCATAGGAACTGTGAAAGGATATTTCTCTATCTAGAGCCAATTCAATAGTAAAGTGTTCATAAGTTGTGTAATTAAGCAAAAATATTACTACAGGCAAAGCTCTGACATCAGAAATGAATTATTCTGCCTAGGAGATGATCGGCATAGGGGATTCAACCCCCCCCCCAATTATAAAGGCCTTTTTACCTAAAATGGGCTAATATCAAGGAGAGAAGACAGGTAAGTATTCCTGTTGTCGAAGACCTGGATGTGAGCATGAAAAAATGTTATAGACGTCACCTCAGCATTACACAACGCCTCTGAAATTGCATAGAGAGACATTACCAAAGGCCACTACACAATAGCAGAAACATATTTGTCTCCCTGAGACAAACAAACTCCTCCGAAAATATCAGCTACACCTAACAGCTGGAGATACAGTGCCAACAGTGGCAGCCAATGTCTATAGTATATCCCAAAACTATTTGGCTATTAGGCGTGGTCTCAGTTGGAGTAATAACTCACAGCGGATGCCAGCACAAGCTTATGTCCTCTAGTGGTTAGGCGATGTTAGTTTATAAGCCACAATAAGAACTTGTCACCCTTCTAGAGAGAAACGACAGTTTGCTGGGATTAGCATACCATCCAAAAGTCATCTGTGTCTATGCTCACATCTTAGCTTGACATAATAAGTTGGTACTGCTTAAATCCTTGTAATCAACGCTTGGCTTTGTTAGTATGAACTGAAAAGGGTATCACTGTGAAGAGCTGTCAATCCGTGAAGGGAAAAACAACTGAAAGCAGAAACCGTGAGTCCAAAATGACACTCCAAAGAAAATAGACTGTTTTCTTCTCACCCACTTGTTGCCCTTTCCCAAAGCATAGGGAACAAACTGCGGAAGAGGAGGCTGGTAGATTGTGAAGGTACTGTTGGGGGGGAGGAGGGACAGGGGAGTAATCATGAAAAAGACTATAGGAATTTAGTCTTGGACCCATTTGTTCAACATGCTGTGCAATACAGCTTCTCCAACTGGACTATGTGGAACCTTGGGTTGTTCAAAATTGGACATAGATACTTGCAAATGCAATACAATTACTAATTCTACTGCAATCTGAATAACATCATTGTGATCTGCAAACAACTGGTCATGTGTATTGTAGGAATCCTTACAAAATAAAAAAAATAAATATAATAAGTAAATAAATAACTAAAATACTTGTAAATCGCATACAGCATATTTCAAAAACTCATCCATCTGATCAAATTGGCTTTATTCTAGAGAACAGGATGGTTCAACATACTTAAAATCAATATAATGTAATAAAATCATACCAATGATGTAAGTAAAAGAAAACTCACATGGTCATCTCAAGTGTGGGCATAAAGGCCTTTGACAAAAATCAGACATGCTTTCATAATAAAAGTCCTAGAAGGACCGGAAGGAACATATTCAACATATATAAAGCAGACATACATGAACAAACGATACAGCTCTTATGAATTAAAGGAGAAAAACTTGAGTATCACACAAATTAACATCAGGAATTTCAAAGCTGTCTGTTGCTTTGCCCCACTCTTTTCGATTAGATAATGCTCGAATCATAGCCTAGAACATAAGAACAAGAGAACGGAATTTAAAAGCTACCTACTAGGTCTGGTATAGTGGCACAGCACCTTTCATCATCACAATGTGGCGGCAGCGGCAGGGGCAGATATCTGTGCGATTCAAGGCCGCCTGGTATTGGGCATACTCCTACATGAATGAGTGTCCAGGCAGCTGTGGAGGTACAGGTAAGACTCTGTCTAAAAATGGACCCAATAAAAAAGGGGAATAATAGATAGAAGAAAACTTTTTGGCAAAAAACCTTGCAACCAAATCTTAAAACTAGACTACTGGAAGGATTTGTATGTTCCAACAGACCAGCATATCACCACCTTAATGGGGCCTGAAAAAAATGCAGCTTTGCCAGTGAGTAGGATGTACCAGAAACGTGCCAGCAGAATGGATTACCCTCTGGCATTAAAGGAAGGAAAGCCTCAGGACTTCGCTGCAGCATCCCCTCTTGGATCTATTAGTAACAACTTTTTTTTAACATGAATCCCTAACCCCAAGCTTACTTGCTGGTGCGTGCAAAGGTTTTTGAATACAAGAGGACTTTTTAACATCCCCCCAATAGAATAAGGAGAAATAACTTGATGATTGAGGTCGTTCTCCATCGTATAAAGATTGGAGCCACTGTTATAGAGGTATTCTTTTGGTAAAATCGTAGCCTTCTTTAATTGACTAATGGACATAGAACTGGATGAAAAGACGGACCTATTCTTCTATTCAGACCCAAATATAGCTAAAGTCTTCCTAGCTATGCACTTAAACAAAAATATATTAAAAAAAAAAACAGACTCTAAAGAATGGATTATTCTACCAAGGAGAATGTTGGCCAGGGGATCCAGCCCCACAAGAGGTTGTAACGGCTCCTTGCCTCCAAAATGGGATATCTGCAGGAATAAGGCGATTAGGCCCTGCGTTGAAGAACTGGAACCTTCCACTAAGGGAAATTGTATGGAGACCTAGCACTTGCAAGTATATATTAGTTCTCTGGGAATACAGAGAAGAGCGTGTTACTAAAGGCCACTAACCAATAAAGCAATATAGGTTCCTTGAGTCCAGCAGACTCCCTCCGTCACACACACACACACACACACACACACACACACACACACATGGCAGCAGTCAGCCATATGTCTGTATGCCCCAAATCGAAGTGGTTATTAGCTCTCTCCGGGAGGGAATAACCCACGCTGATGCCACAGAGCTTACAGCCTCTAAGGGTTAGGAGATGTTATAAACCACACAAAGACCCTGTCATCCTAACAGAAGGAAAATGGTAATTCTAAGGATTAACACCAGTCCCACCACCTGGTCCTAAAAACCAAAAGTAACCTAACATAACTATTAGTGCTGTTTAAATAAAGACCTAGCCTATATATCGAATTGCTTGTGCTTCTTAGTAGGATCGAAAGGCGATATATTATACTGTTTAAATAAATACCTATATATCGAATTGCCATGTGCTTAATTAATAGGATCGAAAGGTTATGCTGTACAAAGCTGCAGCCCATGAAAGAAAACAGCCAGAATTGACTAGAATGTAAGGACTGCGATTGATGTGATGGTGAAACACAACAATATAGACTGGACGACACTCATTTGATCAACTCAACTTGATTGAAGATACAACCCCCCCCTGCTGGATGGTGGGGACCCATGAGCTGTTTGGATTTGGGCACAACTGCCTTGCAATTGAAGGATTCGTGTACCCCAAATTAATCACTTATTGTAAAAAAAGAAAACAAAACAAAAGCAGAGAAAGATGACACACACATATATACATACACACTCATGCAATCTGGGATTGGGTAGGGCTGGGGTGGAGGAAGGGAAGGGGATATATGCCTGGACTGAATTGGAAAATTATGTATGACATACACAAAGCATCAATAAAAATAAAAATTGAAAAAAAAATAAAAATGACCAAAAAGAAAAAAGATATCAAATGGGAAAAGGAAGTTAAATTATCCCTATTTGCAGATTACATGAGATCCCACAAATGCCACCAGGACACTTCTAGAAATGGTAACACTTTCAGCAAAGCTGTAGAATATAAAATCAACTTTAAAAATCAGTAGCCTTTTTATATAGCAATAACAAGCTTTCAAAGAAAGAGATCATGAAAACATTCCCATTCACAAAATATTCCAAAAAATGTTAGGAATAAAGCAAACTAAGAGTGTAAGAATGTCTACAATAAAAACTAAATCTCTGAAAAAGGAAATTAAAAAAGACACTAGGAGATGGAAAGACCTCCCATGCTAATGGAAGTGTAAAATTAGTATTATAAAATAACCACCTTCCCCAAAGCAATTTACATATGTAATACAATCCCAATAAGAAGCTCCATGACATTCTTCGCAGAAATAGAAAAAATAAAAACATGAAACATACTAAACTTCATATGGAAGTACAAAAGACCCCAGATAGCCAGTACAATCCTGAGCATCTTTAACAAGCTTCTAGTTAATGCTGCTGTTGCTTATCTGTCCATACTTTGAGTGGCAAGGAGTTACAAAGCCCTATTGATTACAAGAAACAAGTTTCTTTAGACCACCTTAACAAATAAATTACTATTAGAAAGTCTGAGGATCATTTAGGCCTGTGTAGATATTACAACTCTCTTGACCATAGCGTCAGGAGTACTCTGAACTAGAAACTTCTCCATGTATTATGTAGTTCAAAATTTGACAGAATATTGTTTCTTTGGTTAGATATGGCTGTACTGGTTACTCTTTCATTATTTTTTCATTGTTTTTCATTATTGTGTCAAAATATCTGACAGAAGAAACTTAAGGGAAGAAAGGTTTATTGTAGCTCACAGTTTAAGGAATACTGTCTATTGCTGCAGGGAAGGCATAGATACTGGAGTGGCTTAGTCTGTGGTGGCAGGAATTTGTAATTGGTCACATTTCCTCAACACATAGGAAGCACAGAGCTAAACCAGTACCTCAGGACACACCCTGGAGAGGAGGGGAGCTAGCTAGCCTCCATGTTCCAAAGTTTCCACACTCCCCCAAACAGTGCCATTTATTGGGAACCATACATTCAAACATAGGACTCTGTGGGGCACATTTCTGGCTGACATCATAACGGCCTTCTCCATCAGGTGCAATGGGCCACATGGCAGACTGTAGATGAGATAATAGTTTGATGCAATCAGCACAAGAAGCCTGACTTGGTTTTCCTGAGCAAGTATGAAAGCTTATATTCAGTTGTGCAGAATTCTTATTTTTTTTAATGAACCATAAATGACTTATTGGTTAAATTATCAGTCATGGAGCTCCTTGAGAACAATATAAAATAAATGGGTAGTTCACCAGAAACTGGCTTGGAGATCTAATTTTAATTACTTTGAAACAATAAAATGTGGTTAACAAAGGTCTAACAAGCACCCATTGTAAGTGCTAGACAGTGAAATCAGCATTATTGTTTCTGATCAGGTATCCTAACTCATTAATTCTTCTTTTTACCAACAGGTAGTAGATATCCCAAGGGAGAGGCAAGCACCTACTGAAGGTTCTACTTGCTAATCTAACACCATAGTTCAGTCTTAGAGCCTCCTAAGTGACTGGATGGAAGCCATGGGAAGAGGCAGGCGAGGCTGCTGGGTAATTCTTAACTTCTGGTCCCATTGTGACTGAGGCAACACACAGGGTTTGAGACTGGACAGGAACACAAAAGCTTTGGGATGAGGCAGTACACAAGGGGGGTCCCCCGGGAGGTGGGATCAGTGGGTCCAGAACACAGCACTGGCGCTGGCATCAGGAACTAGGGGGTTTCTTCTTGGCTTCCAAATCCTTTCCGTTTGGGTATAACAGCAAAGCATAAGATGAACTCCAGGAATATCTCGTCAATGCAGCTTTATATACTGATAGGATAGTATAAAATAATTACGATTACTAGGCTCACTATTTTCTACTTAGAGAAATAATAGATTAATATTGTTTGTACCAAAAACATAAGGAAATAGAATATAGAAATAAATACAGGGGCTGGAGAGTTAGCTCAGCAGTTAAAAGTATTGGCTGGTCTTGCAGAGGATCTAGGTTAGAGTCCCAGCACCCACATGGCAGCTAATAACATCCATTATTACAGTTCTAGGGGATCTGATACCCTCTTCTGACCTCCTCTGACATTTGCATGACACAGGTGCACTTACATATATGCAGGCAATACACTCATATACATAAAATAAAAATTAGAAATAAAATATTTGAAAAATAAATCCCAGAACATAGTCAAATGATCTTTGAAAAGAATGCCCAAGTGCAAAATGGGGAAAGGACTGACTCTTGAAAAAATGGTGCTGGGAAAAGTGTACATCAACATATTAAACTATATGCAAAACTCAGTCAAAATGGACTAAAGATTCAAACATTGGAGGTTAGGGAGATGGCTCATTTGGTAAACTGCTTGCTGTGCAAGATATAAGGACTTGAGTTCAGATACCTATCACCATATAAAAAGCCATGTGTGCATGTCCAAAATCCAAGCATTGAAAAGGCAGAGACAGGTGGATCCTGGGGCTGGCCACCCAGTCTAACTGAATCTTGGAAATCTCTAGGTTTAGTGAGAGACCATATCTTTAAAAAATACAGGCTTAGTGATACAGAAGGAGACAGCTCTCTGTGAGATTGAGACCAGCCTCGTCTCATAGCAAAACAGATAAGAAATAAGGTGGAAAATGACCAAGGAAGACACCCGGTGTTGATCCCTGACCTCCACATGCATACACAGACACATGAGCAGATCACACACACACACACACACACACACACACACACACACACAGACACACACACACACAGACACACACAGAGAGAGAAAATTTCAATCATAAGACCTAAAATTTATAAAACCTGTAGAAGAAAGTATGGGACCTTGACTATGGCAATGACTCATGGATATGGCACCAAAAGCTCAAACAACAAAATAAAAAATGTGCAAGTGGGATTATATCAAACTAAAAAGCTTTCAGAACAATCTAGGAAATAATGCAGTATAAAAGCAACTAAGAAAGGGAGAAGACATTTGCAAACCATCCATCCAATATAGACTTAACGTCTGCAACTAAAGAATCAAAATAATTAATAGTCTGATTAGAAAGTGAGGTAAGCAATTGGAAAATGCATTTCTCAAATGAAGGGGTAGCTAAAGAATATGTGAAAAAAGACCCATCATTACTACGCAAATCAAAGTTATGTGAAATATCACCTCCCACCTGTTTGATGATTGTTAACGACAATGACACACATAGAACAGAAACTATGAAAACAACATGTCGAGATGTAGAGATTGAGTCCTTGGACCCTGTTGGAAGACATATAGTACGGAAGTACTTCAAAAAGTTACAAGTAGAGTTATCATATGATCTAACAATCCTGGATATATTTCCCAAAGAATTTAAATCTGGATTTTGAAGACACCCTAGTACTTGTGTCTTCAATGCAGTATTTTTCACACAGTAGCCAAGATGTAGAAACAACTTCAAGTCCACAAAGTATAGCAGGGCTGGAGAGAAGGCTCAGAGGTTAAGAGTACAGAATCCCAGCACCCATGTGGCATCCAACAATTCAGACATACTTCAGTTCCAGGGGATTCGATGCCCTCTTCTGTTCTCCACGGGCACTTCACTGCATGACATGGGTACACTTACACACATGCAGGTATAACACTCGTACACATAAAATAAAAATAAATATATCAAGAAAGAAAATGTGGCAGAATCAGGCCTAGTGGCACACACTTATAATCCTAGTTAATAGGGAGATTAAAGTAGAAAGATTACAAATTCAAGGTCTACCATGGTTTCAGAGTAAGTTCAAAGCCTCTTGGGCAACTTAGTGAGACTCTGTTTCAAAGTAAAAGTAAAAAAAAAAAAAGTAATATAGATATAACTCAGCGGTAGGGTACTTGTTTAGCATGTATAAGGCCCTATGTTCAAACCCTAATACCAGCACACACACACACACACACACACACACACACACACAGATTGAGAGAGAGAGAGAGTGTGTGTATATTTATGATGGACTACTATTAAACCTTAACAAAGAAGCTTTACAATATGTAAGAACTTGAATGGACTTGAGGACATATACTAAGTGAAATAATCCAGATACAGAAACTCAAGTACTCCATGACCCACATCTATGAGATATCCAGTGTACTCAAATTCAGAAAACTAAAAGGTTGGAACAGTATTTACTAAGGGATGAGGGGATGGAGGGGATATTTATAGGTGTAAGGTTGAGTTAAGTAATACTAATACTCTCTGGATATGTGTTATACAACATTTTATCTATAATTAAAAATATTGGGTTGTACATTTAAAATTTTAAGAGTATAGATAGATCCTCCTATTTAATGTCCTTATGACAATAAAATTGAAAAACATTTTAAAATTTAAACTCTGGGGACTGGGCAGATGACTCAGCTGGTAAAGTGCTTGCCCAAGTGCCAAGCCCTGAGTCGGGATTCCCAGTACCCACATACAGAGCCACGCATGGTGACACACACCAGTAATTCCAGTACTAGACTGGCAGAGACAGGTGGATCCCTGGAGCTTACTGCCAACTCAGCCTAGTGGAATCAGATAGTTCTAGGTTCAGTGAGCGAGCTTGTCTCAAAAATTAAGACAAAAAGCTGTTGAAGAAGACACTCAACATTGACCTGTGGCCTCCATGTGCATGCACTTACACATAGGTGCATATAAGAACACATTTACACATACATATAAACCTGTGCAGAATAAAAAATTTAAGTATAAGAAAATTCATGATTTTGACTTCAGTTAGCCCACTCTTCTTGCAAATTGACTAAAAAATATAGTTATTTTAATATAGTGGTAATTTAAACGGAAAAGTTACACATCATATTATCAGCCATACTTTGTTTTTCAAGCCAAATACATTCTGGTTTAATGCCACATTTATACTCATAATTACAGCCCACTTTAATTTGCTCAGTCTGAGTCCTCCCTAATTCTCAGAGTGCTCAGACTCTACTCACACTCATCTTGCAAAGGTCCCGTCTCCCTCTAAGGCCTCCTTTTTGGTTTTTTGGATCATCTTTCCTGTGCCCTTTAAGAAGGAAGTATATGCAAGTATGATTAGGTGCAGCTGTTTTTAATTAACCCCTTCAGCTGTGCTCCAGATGCATGACTCAATATGACTAGGCCAGCTGATGGTTTCCAAGGAGTCATACATATTTACAACATACCAATATGTTTAACAAAGTTAACCCATCTTACACCAGCCAGGCAAGATGAAACCAAGGCTTCTGTACTACTCATAAAATCCAGTTCAGGTGACTCACCAAGTTACAATGTTATGTGATGAGCTGAGCCCTCATAATGGGAATTTAGGGTTCTAGTAGGATTCTCTTTTGGATGCGAGTCAATAAGAGCTACACAAGACAGGAATGAATCCCTTAGGACCATGGTGGGGCATGTGGAAACACTGCTCTTACATGTGGCTTCGTTCTGAGGCTGAAGGACATCAAATGTTGGGTGGAGATGTGTAGCTGAAACCAGGGCATTATTCAAAGAGCCAGATTTAAGGGGAGTATACATGCAATCCTAGCTCTTCAGGAGACTAAGGCAGAAAGGTCGACTGAATGCCAACATGGGAAAATTAGAAAACTTGTCTCACAATAAATTAAAATTAAAAGGCTGTGGATGTAACTAAGTTCATTATCTAGTTTAGGGAAGGAACAAAGGGGCCAGGATGAAACGGTTCAGGATAAAGACAGAACTTGCAGACATCTCCTTATCATCCTCTTCCTCTTGATCCTCCTCCTTCTCCTCCTCTTTCCTTCCCTGTGCACTTTTAGAATATATTTTATTTGTTTTCTATTTTATGTGTATGAGTGTATTGCCTGCATGTGTGTGAGTCTACCTGTGTCGTCAATGTCCACAGAGGTCAGAAAAGGGTGTTGTATTCCCCTGTAACTGGAGTTATGAATGGTTGTTAGCTGTCATGTGGCTGATGGAAATCAAACCTGGGTCCTCTGCAAGAGGAGCCAGTGCTCTTAACTGCTGCACCATTTCTCCAGCCCCATGGGTACTTTTGAAGTACTTCCCTTCCCAAAAATGATTGAGTGGAAAGGCTGTAAGAGAATAAATAGGATCAAAAGAGATCAAGACAATGCCAGTTAAGCTCCAGTGGTTGTTACTGGGTGTGTAAATTACTGTTTCCATTACTTCTAGCATACCTGGCATGGGCCTGTGGCTTGTTTTTTATTTGTTGACTCTGCAAACAATTATTAAGTAGATGTAAAAAGTACAACTCTAGGAAAGATTGCTAGGTGGTTAAGGGTGCATGCTGCTCTTGTGGAAGACCTGCGTCAGATGGGCCACAACTGCCTGGAACTCCAGCTCCAGGGCATCTGATGTCCTCGTCAGATCTCAGCAGATATCCACACCTATGTGCACATACACACACATAGACACGGACAAGACACATAAATAAAATAAGATAAATCTTTTTTAAAAAAGAAAGAAAACAGCACAAGTATGAATTAGACATATTCCCTGACTTCAAAGATCTTATATTCTTGTTGGAACTTGAAAAAAGTCTATAAATATAATAAAGCAAAAGAGATCTCAAATTTTGGAGCAAGTGTTGAAAGCCATGGTTACAAAGTTTAAGGGGTAGAGAGGAGGGGAGTTAGATCTTCAGGATGGGTGGACCATGTAGGCAGGAAGGTAACCTGGAAATTCTTAATACATAGCTGTTTGCTTGAGTTCTTTGAGATAGATTCTCACTCTTAGCCCACGCTAGCCTAGAACTGACTATATACGTTGTCTGGTCTCAGAGTCATGGGAGTCCTCCTGCTCCAGCCTCCCAAGTGCTAAGATTGTAGGTAGAGCCAAGTATTTCTCCCAGCAGGAAATTAAACTAGAAAGTCATTTCAGTACAGCCCTATGGCAGTGAATAGGGGTGATGCCTACTGAGTTAAAATAAGGTTAACATCAATTATACTGAAGGAAGGGGATTCTCAAGCAGCTAGAAATAAAAACATAAAAGACAAAAGTAATAAGGGCACAGTACCAGGAAATATTGTTCCGGTTTGAGGCAACTGTGTATGTAGTCCCATTAGTTTAGCAATTATGAGACATTAGCAATGAATGAAGATATAGGTAAAGGTAGGACAGGAAGCCAGGTATTCAATTACAGGAATAATAATTGACTAGGAACGCTGGGCAAAACCATTCTCCACAGCCAACTTAGGTTTCTTTTGTATATCATCATAAAAAAATCTACATTTAAACACCTATTTTGTGCAAGTTTCCTTTAAAGCATGGTGGGGCATTGCCCCTCCCCCCGCCCCAGGGGCAGTAAGAGTGGCTAAGGACAGCTTGCCGATTCACTTTCCCTCTAATGTGTGTCACAATGAGAAGACTTGTTTGCTTGTTTCCCTGAGAGTTCCCCCCACAAGAGCTCTGGTTTGCCCTGTTCGCTCTACACACCACTGTAAACCCATCATGGCATGCAGGAAGAGTGGGTACTAAGATTTTGAGGCTAGTTCATCTGCCTGGAGCTGCTAACACCCTGCAGAGGACCAGGATGAATTTGAGCATTGGTACTCATTGCCACTTAATCTGCTCAGGGGAGTCTCAGAGTCCAGCCTAGTTCAAGGGCTTCATGTCTGAGTGGGGCCAGGGACAGCCTTCTACAGGGAAGAACAGCAGGGAGGAAGGAGAGACGAAGAGGACGGGAGAGACAGCAGTCCCAATGACCTCACTGATTTCATAGTTTAGTTTACAGCTTCTTGGCTTTGTCCTTTTAAGATAACTCCTGGGAGAATAGCAGAATCCAGAATGGATAATATATATGCAGAAATGCAGCTAACCCACCAAAACATTTTACAAAACTTATCCCTTCACACTTCCTATTTCCTAGCCAGGTTCTAATGATAATGTAAGTCACTTCAGTAGAGTCATCTGAAACTTAAAAAAAAAAAAAAATACACACACGTGGAGATCAGAGGACACCATCATGGGAGATGGTTCTTTCCTTCCACCAATGAGGTCCCAGGGATGGAATTTAGGACATCAGTCTCAGCAGCAAATGCCTTAACCCTCTGAACCTTCTTCTAGGCCCACCTCAAATCTTTAAGTAAAGGAAAGTAACTATACATGCAAAGTGCTTTGAAAATAAAATATAATCTATGTGTAAAGGCAGGAGTACTTTTTCATCAGTTGTAGAAGAAGAAGCAGGGATGTGCAGTAGTTGAACTTGCTTATGTTTTCAGATGAAGAGCTACAGGCTGACACAAAAGCAGCCGTGGCAGAGCAGTACTAAAAGTCATATCTGGCTGGGCGTAGTGGTGCACGCCTTTAATCCCAGCACTAGGGAGGCAGAGGCAAGTGGATCTCTCTGAGTTCAAGGCCAGCCTGGTCTACAGAGTCAGTTCCAGGATAGCTGGGACTACAGGGAAACCCTGTCTCAAAAAGACCAAGAAAAAAATCAGTCAGCCAAATACTGCTAGCAGAAAATTATCCAACTAGAAGGTCATTTCAGTAAGACCCCAAAATGAAGAGTTTGTTTGGTTAAACTAGGGTTAATTGTGGATTCCTATGATCACTTCTAGGAACATTTTACAAAGTCAATCCAGATTTGTTTAGCTGATTAAACCAAATCTGTGTTTGATTTTGTTGTTGTTGTTGTCGTTGTTGTCCTTGTTGTTTGTTCTTTCCTGGAATTTCTTTCATTTATCCCAGATTCCCAAAGCTCAATGTTTTTTCAAATGATCCAATAGATTAAGGACCACTAGGACTGAATGTGAGTAGACAGAGCTATAGTCACTGTCACTGGTAATCAAGAGGCCCTGTCAAAAGAGCTAAATGTCTAACTAGGAAACTGTCACAATAGAATAAAGAAAGCAGGGAGAAATCCCACTAAGGGATGCAGATCAAATAAAACAGAGAGCATTTTATTCAAGCCTATTAAAATAGACAATTAAAAATAATACAGTTGTCCCTGCAGAGAAACCATTGAGCAGAGAACTTACATATGCAGAACACAGGGCTTCTGTGGCGCCTTGCAAACAGGACATTCACAGGTTCTTGCAGCACATTTTCAGCATCACTAACTGCATTAGTTCAAGTCAAGTCATGTGTAAGCTAGGTGACCATGCAATGTGATGTCTGGGTCTGGCAGGAAAGTTTTGCATCTGAAAAAATAGAGTGCTAATTTTTTGCAGTCATAATATGATCAAGGGAATTCCTAGGAGTGAACAACTATTCTCAAAGAGGTCTCATGGCACTGAAGTATATTGCTAGCTGAATAACTACAAGTGAGCTCTTAGTTAACATGAAGAAGGCAAGCATTGTGCACTACCTGAACCTTCTTCAGTGCCTTCATCTAGTAAATACTTCTTGGATATCTATCTACCTGTGCCTAATACTATCCTTGGCATGGGACATATCAAGGCATAGCACATGGGGAAAAGGTTCCTTTATCAAGCTTATTTCCCAGTAGAAAATGTCCAAATTGTTCTTACTTGTTTTGTTGCTGCTTCTCTTGTCAGGTATCTTACATTTGAGGAAGACAAATTCCTGTGCTGGGTCTCATATTTCCCAAATATACATGTACCTAAAGAAACATACACAAAGAAATATATAAAGTCAAAGGTGAGACATATAAGTAGCTCAGTGGTAGATCACTTGCTTAGCCTTGGATTTGATCCCTGGCACTGGAAAACAAAACAATACAGTACAATGCAAAACAAAACAAAAACTCAATGCTCTGTTACTGGGAATCTAGCCATTATCACTGACCTTGACTGGTTTGAAACCATAACTATCACCACGTCCTGGAGAATAATTCCAGTCAGCCCCAAGGACACACTTTTCTATATCTCTTTCATTATGTCTTTGAAACAAAAGCTGGCTATATCCTAATACTCTGAAAGCTTAAGGGTTATGCAGTGTGACGTTACAGAGGGGCTATGAATTAAGAGGCAAAACCACTTGAGAACTAGCACAAATTTCATATACTGTTGCATAGGAAGTATTCTTTTCCATTGGTGCCAAGCACTTCAACACACACTACTGAATTCAGTTTTATGTATCAGCAAGTTCTGGAGATAGCAAATAGGTCTTGTAGAGATAAGCACAAATGTAACATGCGGTATTTGCAAGAGTTGAGTGTAATAGTTGAAGTGACCACTCTTACATTTCTATACAAATAGGCCTAGATATCACATGGTAAAATATGTTACTATTTTCTCAATGAAACTGGCCCTGAACACTATTATTATGTGGGTGATTTGTTTTTATTTTTTTTGGGGGGGAGAGACTTGAGCAAAGATCTAGTTACCCCAAGAATCAATTATAGACCAAGAAATAATTTCACCCAAGTTTAGTCTGGTAAACTATAAGATTTTTCAGTTCACTTACAGAAGCGTGGATGGTTACTTACTGGAGTGTAAATGACCTCAAAATAGCCACATCACTAAAAGGTCTCACCCCAGCATGGATGGCCACTTCTCCATAGCTATATGAATGGAGTCTTCCCTCCCATTAACCTTCCACCCTCTACATAATCTATCACCTCCTGATTCTATATGCAGCTGGGCCACAGTTACATGCAACTGGCAGTAGGATGGGGTTAGGAATGAGCAACTGGAATCTCAGGTGAGGAGCTAATGATGCTCTCCATTCCTTTCTTCTATGAGGGAATGCCTTCAGTACTGATGCTGAATGTCTCTTGCTAAGTAATCACAGCTGGTCTGATTAATATGATAATAGCTGTTATGCTTAGAGGAGAGGATTCTACAGCAGCTGTGGAAGCTAAAATAAAAAATGGTATTGTTTTACTGTATATGTAAAATATATTTTAAATTAAAATGTTAACTTACATTTTAGGCATAATTTATAACTTCATTATTTAGACATCTGCTATGTAAATTTCCATGTGTCCTCTTGCTTCAGGCCCTATCGATAATGAGTGAACCTGCTTCTTTCAATACACTACCATGAATATAACCTACATACTGAAGGAAAGAGTAAATAGCTGGTATTTCTGAAGTTCTAAATATGATCATGACCAAAACAATGGAAACACGGCAAAACTACATCTGTTGAAGTAATTAAATTCTCTAGGTGCAACCTGATAGGCCCATTTTAATAGACAATATGAAGATCCATCCTGATTGAAATTCTCTCATCTTGACCTCCATAACGTCTTTGTAACCAGTTTGTTAACCAACTATTTACTCTTTTAGTCCATACATTGCTATGCTGGTTTTAAGTTCTCAAGAAATAAAAAGCTAACCAATAAGCAACCAACTAATGGGGCTGGAGAGATGGCTCAGCCATTAAGAGTGCTGACTGCTCTTGTAGAGGACTTAGGTTTGATTTCCAGCACCTACATGGAGTCTAAGAACCATCTCTAAGCTGGGTGTGGTGGTGCATGCCTTTAATCTTAGCACTCAGGAAGCAGAGGCAGGCAGATCTCTGTGAGTTCAAGGCCAGCCTGGTCTACGGAGTGAGTTCCAGTTGGGGCTATAGGGAGAACCTGTCTCAAAAAAAATAAGTAACCAATTAAAGCATTGGTTGACCATCATATTCCATGAAGGCACAGCACTTACTATCACCACATTCTAAATAGTACATCCTCAGAAAAATTATCTCAAAATTTAGACCCAATTTCATGGTAATAGAAAATTTTTTCATTGTCACACAGATGTGCTATAACAAGCCAAAGAGTGCAATTCACTAAAGACCCTGTTAGTAAGAAAATCATAACAGCTGGTATTATTGAAAACATTAAGCATGCTTATTGGAGAACTAATACCCAGATCAACTTTGAAGAATGTGAAGCTGACTCTTGCTGGGGCAGTTCCACTCCTTCTACTTCTAATATGCAGAAATGAATGAATCTGAAAACTTTGCAGATGATTAGTGATTTCTCTTATATCTACAAAGGGAATATAAATGAGTAAAAGGATGAGCCCAAGAGCCATGTGTGTAAGTGTAGGCATGACAGATAAAAAGCAATTAAGAGAACAAATACTATTAATGCTGATGAACCTCAATGAACCTCGACACAGTTCTGAAGGAGACCATATATAGCTCAGAGTCTGTTAAATGGTAATTTTCTAAAATTTACAAAAGAGCACCTAAACAGTACAGTAAACAAACAATAAAGTTGTGTGTATGGCTTGTGTGACACCCTTTTAGGAGAATGACCCTCATTTATTCATACTCCCAGGGAACTCGTAAGTTACTGGTTCCAAACAACTGGGCCGGGGTAAAGACTTGATCCAACTAGACCCATCTAATTATTTTCACAGACATCTGGAAATAGGAGTAAGAGGGAATGAACTAAGGAGTTTTGGGGTGAGTCTCTTCTACTATGAACCCACACAACCAGAGAGAGTTGACCAGATGATACAGAGAGAAGCTGCTCTAGGGAATGTAGAACTAGTACTCTGTAAGCACTAGTGCTCTGTAAGCACCATTCTACATATGGTCCCTGAGCAGGCCAGCTATCTTTGATTCTTTGAGATGTTTCCACATCTTTCTAATAAATTATCTTTATTGCTTTAGTTAGTTTCACTTTCTTCCAACCAAAACAATGTAGTTAAGAAATGGGAAGTACATGCACTCTGAGCACATTTATAGCATGGCTGGAAACTTCATGTGACATAAAGCTCATGCCTCATGTCCCCAGTGACCTCTTCATAGTGAATGTAAGAAATCGTTAGGCTTGTATTTAAATGTACAATCATTTACCTTGAGATATAAAAGTGAAGAATAATAAGGATTAGGGGAGAAAATTGTAAACAAACCCAGGACACTTAAAGACAGAGATACTCATGGATGTAAGGTGGGATAGACAAGGAACTAGTCACACATACACACACACACACACACACACACACACACACACACACACACAAATCAGAATTTAACCTTTACTATGGCTCACACTGGCAATGTCTCATATAATTCATGGAGTATCTTGCCCTATGTTGAATGTGAATGCACTCACAGGAGAGTTAGCAATAATGTCAGTATTAATATTAAATCAACCAGCAAGAGGTGGGAAGGTGGTGACACTAAAGATAAGATCAGATACAAATCCAGTGAAATATTCAATAAACAAGTGAGCCCAGCAGGACAATAAACACCACCACAGTGAAAGAGAGTAAACAAGAAAAAGGAAAAGAAGACAGTCAAATGTAATGAAGCAAGACTTATAATGACTAGTGTCTAGACTGTCATTCTAAGTAATATAAGCTTTTCAACCAGAGTGATTATAGAATTTATTTACATGGTTGCCTAAACTTCCACTGGAATCAACCACCTATAAGGAATACACCTTAAACTATTATGAGGTAATATTTCCCACTAAGAAAAGAGCAGGAAAGAAAACCATTGACCTGGATACATCAAGTTTAAAATGTCCTTTGTGCTTCAGTGGATACTCAGTGACATCTCCCAGGTCTTATATGAGGAAAAGAAGTCTCTCTCAATCAAGAGAGTACATCAAAGAAAGATGAGCTCTCAGGCTAGTAGGCAAAATACATAACTCAGATTTTCTATAGTCTACAATTTTGGCTGACATTTGATGTGTATTTCAGGGGTCTCAATTCATCAGTAAGGTTTTGGTATACAATCAAGATTAAAATGAAATGGTACTAAATATATGTATTCATCTCCATAAAAATGCATCCAGAAGAACTGTGATGAATATATGAAATCTCTTACTATTTACAACTATGTCTCCAGAATCTGTGATGTATTTATAAATATTCTTACAGAGTAAAGCTGTAGACTCTTTACAACTTTGTGTTAATGATAAAAGCAAAATAAACTGAGCTATATCATATAAAGAAAACAAAATTATATCATATAAAACCTTCTTACACTTCCTTCCAAAAGAAACTTATACTGAAATGACTCTTTGGGCTGGGCATGGTGGGCTGGGCATGGTGGCACACATCTTTAAACCCACTTGGGAGGCAGAGGCAAGCAGATCTCTGTGAATTCAAGGCCAGCCTGGTCTACATAGTTAATTCCAGGACATCTGGGGCTCCAGAGAGACCCTGTCTCAAAAAGACCAAAAAAAGCTCCTTACACTTCCTTCCAAAAGAATCTTATATTGAAATATATATGGTCCAGACCAGCTCAACTGCAGGTACTGCACCACCTCTGGTAGGGATTGTGGGAAAGAGAGGCTAGGCCTGCCAGACAAACAGCAGGTGCCTGAGCCAGACCAGTTCAGGTGCAGGTACTGCACCCTGTCTGGTAGGGATTGTGGGAAAGAGAGGCTAGGCCTGCCGGGCACATGGTGGCTGCCTGAGCCAACCAACTCAGCTGCAGGGTACCAGGACATAGGCTAAGTAGGCAGTCCACCCCCCCAACTGGAATTCCAAAACCTATACTCTACTAAATTTGAAAACCTAAGTGAAATGGATGAATATTTGAAATCCTGGGAATTGCCAAAGCTAAACCAAGAAGAGATTGACAGCTTAAACAAATTTTTGAGGAAAGCAAATATTTGAGGAAATTGAAGATGTAATTAAAAACCTCCCAACTAAAAAAAAATACTCTGGTCCAGATGGTTTCATGGCAGAATTCTATAAAACATTTAAAGAGGTCCTGCAACCACTGCTACTCATACTGTTCAGAGGATACAAACAGAGGGAATTCTCCCAAGCTCCTTCTATGAAGCCAGAATCACTGTAATACCAAACCAGGCAAAGATACAAGCAAAAAATGAACATAGATGCAAAAATTCTTAACAAAATACTTGCAAATCACATACAGACCCACATCAAAAAGATCATCCATCATGATCAAGTTGGATTCATACCAGAGATGCAGGGATGATACAATGCACGTAAATCAATTAATATCATAAAACACATAAATGGACTGAAAGACAAAAACTACATGATCTCAATTGATGCAGAGAAGGCCTTTGACAAAACCAATACTGCTTCATGCTTAAAGTCCTAGAGAGAACTGGACTGGAGGGATCATTGCTCAACATAAGCAAAGCCATATACAAGAAACCTACAGCCAACATCATCCTAAATGGAGAAAAGGTAGAAGGATTCTCCTTAAAGGTAGGAATTAGACAAGGCTGCCCCCTGGCACCACTCCTTTTCTATATAGTGCTTGAAACACTTGTTAGGGCAATAAGGTGAGAAAAGGAAATTAAAGGAGTACTAATTGGAAAAGAGGAAGTCAAATATCTGTCTTTGCAGATGATATGATAGTTTACCTAAGGGATGCAAAAATCTCCACCAGAAAGCTCCTAGAAACGATTAAGAGTTTCAGTAAAGTGCCAGAATTGCCCTAGAAAAATCAGTAGCCTTTCTTTACACCAACAAGCAACTAAAGAAGGAATTCAAGGAGACCTTCCCACTCATAATAGCCTCAAAAACAATAAAATACCTAGGAACAAACCTAACCAAAGACACCAAAGACCTCTACAACAAAAATTATAAACCCCTGAAGAAGGAGACTGAAAATGACATCAGAAGATGGAAAGAACTCCCATGTTCATGGATTGGAAAAATTAATATAGTAAAAATGTCCATTCTACCCAAATTAACATACAGATTTAATGCAATCCCAATTAAAATCCCCAAGAGTTTCTTCACATGCTTGGAAAAAAAATTCTTAAATTCATAGAGACAAACAAAAGACCCCGAATAGCCAAAGCAACCCTGAGTGAAAAGAGCAATACAGGTGGGCTCTCTATACCAGACTTTAAACTATACTACAGGGCTATAGTCATAAAAACAGCCTGGTACTGGCAGCAAAACAGACCCATAGATCAAAGGAACAAAACTGAAGATCCAAACTTGAGCACATACAATTTCAGCCATCTCATATTTGACATGGAGGCCAAAAAGACACAATGGAGAAAAGACAGCATCTTCAGCAAATGGTGTTGGCAAAACTGAATCACCACGTGTAGAAGAATAAAATTAAATCCCTACCTCTCACCCTGTACAAAAATAAACTCCAAATGGATCAAAGACCTCAACATGAAACCCAAAACTCTGAAGGTGATAGAAGAAAAAGTTGGCAGCAACCTACAAGACATAGGCATAGGAAAAGACTTTCTAAATCAGCAGATGCACAGGAAACAAAACCAACAATTGACAAGTAGGAACTTATAAAACTCAAAAGCTCTGTACAGCAAAAGAACTAATCAGGGAAGTGAAAAGAAAACCCACAGAGTGGGAGGAAACCTTCACTGCTGATACATCTGACAGAGCACTAACTTCCAGAATATATAAACTACTCAAAAAACAAGTAAGAAAACAAATGACTCAATCAAAAGATGGAGTAAAGAGCTGAACAGAGACTTCACAAGTGAGGAAATAGAGATGACAGAGAAACATTTAAAAAGTGTTCAACATCGCTAATAATTAAGGAAATGCAAATCAAAAGCACTTTAAGATATCATCTCACTCCAATAAGGTTGGCTAGGATGAGGAAAACAAATGATATCAAATGTTGGAGAGGTTGTAGGGAAAGGGGAACACTCATCCACTGCTGGCGGTAATGCAAACTTGTACAACCATTATTGAAGGTAGTGTGGAGAACCCTTAAAAGACTCAGAATGAGCCTACCACCTGACCCAGCCATACCACTTCTGGGTATATACCCACAAGACTCATCCTGCTGCAAAGATGCATGTACAGCTATGTTTATTGCAGATCTTTTCACAATAGTGAAGAGCTGGAACCAACCCAAGTGCCCCTCAATGGACGAGTGGATAGAGAAAATGTGGTACATCTACACAATGGAGTTCTATGCAGCAGTAAAGAAAGATGATATCATGAAATTTGCAGGTAAATGGATGGAACTAGAAGATATTATGTTAAGTGAAGTAATACAGTCCCAGAAAAACAAAAGACAAATGGTATCTCTCATCTGTGGATGCTAGCACCAAGTACCTAGTTGTAAGGCAAATTGAGCAACATTAATGCTATATTCCTCACGATCTGAACACAATCTTGCTCTTATATTATGAATCCCTAGACATGTAGTAGAACTAACCTACCATTTATTTTCAGGCTATGGATTTTTGCTATATGATGGTGGACATGTATATATATTTCAGAGTAACATGAAGTTAAAATGGAAAAAGGTGAATCAAGAAAAATGATATGGAAATAACACACATTTTGTTTTCAGATGATACAATTTTAGTATAGGTATGATGTATCAGGCTGGTGTAACTTAGCCTCTCTGGGTGCTTAATGACCATACTTAATACCCATACCAATTTGGCTGAAGGACCTAAGGGATAACTTTGTTCCTTGCCCTCAGAGGTCAACTAGGTCTCAAGGGAATATGCATGGGGGCATCTCTTGAAATGTCCTGCAAATGTGAGTCACCAGTTTTCCTGTGCAGGGAGGTCTTGGAGATCCATCAATAGGACTTCAGCCAGTGTCCAGTCTATAAAGAGAAAAGTCTGCTCATGCTTCAAAAAGAGAAGCCTGGTCTAGCAAGACCTAACTGTGTCCTCCAGTGGATGGAACTAGTGGTCGAAAGACCAAAAGGAGCCAGGGGCTTCCCCCCCCCCAAAAAAAACCTGAGTGACCCTTGAGGACCAGATCCTCAACTGACCTTGAGAAAACAAAAACCTTGGTTAATCTGGGCTAACTGTGTGGACTTAAGCATCCAAAAGGAAAGTATAACAAGAAATAAATAATCAGTAAGGTCTGAGAAATTGTACTTCAGATATAAAACTTGAGAATCCTTCAAACCTTCAATGCCAGATGGGGACTACTAAGATATCCAGCTTGTAGACTGAATGGCTACTAGGATTTCAGCTTCTTCAGAGTATAGACTGCCATTGTTGGACTACCCAGGCTAAGACATGGAGGCCAGTGCAGGAAGATCAAGACAGGACACACACTTGCTGGACCTCATTTGGGTGACCATGAGGGGGAGGGACCCCAGTGTGGAGCACAGGGGCAGGACTGATGGTTGTTTGGGTTTGCCAAGGAGGAACCTTCAAGCACTTCCTTAGGGAAAACATGACATCATTTGGTTAAAAAAAAAAGATTATATTTAATAGCTAAAAATATTTTGTAAAATAATATTTTCTCTTTATTGATACATGCTACAACCATTCATAATTTATCCTTATGTAATCCTATGGTGTGTTCTATCATATAGGAATATTAATATTCATATTCTAAAAAAAGAGAATGTAAAGTTCTACTTCTTTTTACCTGCATGCAACTNAAAAAAAAAAAAAAAAAAAAAAAAAAAAATACCCAGAACCATTGACCAATGGAACAATATTGAATATCCAAATTTGAGCTCATATATATTTGTTTCTACGCAGTGGTAAAGAAAGATGACATCACGAGTTTGCTGGTAAATGGATGGAACTCGAAGCCATTATGCTAAGTGAAGTAACACAGTTACGTCAGTCCCAGAAAAAAAAAAGGCAAATGGTTTCCCTCATTTGTGTATGCTAACACTAAATCCCCAGTTGGCAGGCAAACTGAACAACTTTATTATTATATTTCATTGTATCTGAAACCAAATGTGCTATTCGAATGTGAATCTCTTAATGTGCTCTAGAATTGTCCTACCACTTGTATTAACACATTGTAATTATCATATATGAATGGAAGATATGTATTCATATTTTATTCATATTCTTTTTACCTGCATGTAACTTTACTGTTAAAATGTGAACCTCTAAATGTTTTTAGGAATTAACCTATAGTTTACTTTCAGAATTTTTAATCTTCATTTATGTTTGGAGTGTATATATGCATATTTTGGAATAATATAAATTAAAGGGAACAAAAAAAGAGAGAGAAAAACGTAATAAAAAAAACTGACCAAAACAGTAAACTTGTGCATCAAAAAGGTTATAAAACACTGAGAAAAAGATTCAAGACAGGACTTAAAGTGTATGACAGAATCCATGAGCTCTGGTGGGGGGGGGCATGAGGGGTGGGCATGAATGGGGGAATGAGTCTAAACTTGATTAAGAAATGTATGAAATGTGCTCAATTAAAAATTCAAAAGTTAAAAAAATAAAATGGAAACACACGCAAAAAAATGAAAATATTGGGCAGGCTGCACCATCATTATTCATCAAAGGCTGAAATATACTGAACCTAGAAAACATAAGGTTCATTATGGATAAGATTGACCTGAAATCAATACAGAAAATTTATAAAATTTTAATTACTTAAAGTAATCAAGAATATTTATCCTGCTTTTCCAATTTGGGCTTGGTGGAATGACTCCCATAAAGAAGGGTGGTGAGAAGGACGGGCAATTCTGCCATCGATGACGTGGTGACCCCAGAAAACACCATCAACATTTACACAGTCATCTATGGAGTGGGCTTCTAGAAATGTGCCCCTTGGGCACTCCAAGAAATCCCGAAATTTGCCCTGAAGGAGATGGGTACTCCAGATGTCCACATTGATACCAGGCTCAGCAAACCTCTCTGGGTCAAAACAATAAGGAATGTTCTGTATCCTATTCGTGTTTGTTGCTCCAGAAAACATAATGAAGGTGAGGATTCATCAAACAAGCTGTATACTTTGGTAACCTATCCCTGTTACCACATTCAAAAATCTACAGACAGTCAATGTGGATGAGAATTAACTGCTGAAAGTCATATAAAGTAATAAAACTGCCAAAAGGCATATTTATCCTAAAATAGTAATACCAAGAATAATTGTTTGTTACAAAAATGAATATTGTTTTCCAGGATTAAGAAGCACCAGTCATTAAGAAAATGAACCTCAACATACATTTATTCAGAGCCTACCGTGAACAAAACTATATCACAGCTAGTGTTGCTAGTAGAGGAATGAATTGGAATTATGTAAAGAATTTTTATTTTGGTCTTTTTGAGACAGGGTCTCCCTGCAGCTCCAATTGTCCTGGAACTCACTCTGTAGACCAGCAGGCTGGCCTTGAACTCAGAGATCCACCTGCCTCTGCCTCCCGAGTTCTGGATTAAAGGCATGCATCACCAGGCATGGACCTGAATTATGTAAAGATTTTTATAAATTTTTATAATTTTGATGCAGAGATTCTACTTTCAAATATATAATTTAAAGTAATAAATAACTGGCTTCATAAGCGAATGCTATCAATTAAAGTAATATGAATTCTTTATGAGCTCTTCCAAAATTTAGAAGAGGAAATATAGACATGAATTTTTGGTAGCTCTAACTAGCCTGGATCTCTCTATATAGATCAGGCTGGTTTTGATATCACAGAGACCTACCTTCTCTGCTTCCCAAGTGCTGGGATTAAAGTTATGTGTCATTATGCCTTGTGTAGACATGAATATATGTAGACCAGGCTGGCCTTGAACTCGCAAGTGATTATTTTAAATGAAATTCCTTAAATGGACTCCAGCAATATGTAAAATAATTATATCGCCACATAGGAATACAAGGTTGGTTTAATGTTTGAAAGTAAACATGATTAAAAAATAAACCTACTTGATCATGGATGTAGAAAATGTTTGGACCTGGGCATGGTGGTGCACACTTTAGTCCCAGCACTAGGGAGAAAGAGGCAGGTGGATCTCTGTGAGATCAAGGCCAGCCTGATGTATATTATCGACTCTGTCAAAAAAGACCAAAAATTTAAAAAAAAAAAAAAAGGAGAGAAGGCCCAGTTCAAAGCACTGGCTGCTCTTGCAGAGGACCCAGGTTCAGTTCCCATTACCTGCATGGTGGCTAACAGCCATCCATATCTCCAGTCCCAGGGAATGGGACTTCTGACCTCCAAGGGCATTGTACATGAACTTAACATACATGCAGGCACTATACTCAAACATGTAAAATAAAAAGAATAATTAAAAATTTTAAAATACCAAAAATGAAAAGTGTTTGACAAATGCCAGTATCTTTTCAAGATAACAACTAGGAAGGGAGGGGAACTTCTTCTGATAAAAGGCATGTGTGAAAAATGTGCAACTTACATCACGGTCAGTGGTAAAGTCCAAATTTGAAATCTAACATAAGGAAAAAACATAAAAATGATTATTGCTACTCTGCTCAACATGAAACCAGAAATTCTAACCAGGGTATCTTAGAAGAAAATTAAATAAAAGACATGAAACCTACAAAAGAAGAATGAAGACCATATCTATTAATTGGTATGATGATCATATATGCATGCATGTGTGCACATGTGTGTGCATGTGTGTGTGTTTGCGTGTGTGTGTGTGTGTGTGTGTGTGTGTAAAGAATCCACTAAAAGCAAGTATAATTAGTAAAAGAGTTCTGAAAGATTACAGGAGGAAAAAAAAGACTACAAGAGAAAATAGTGGTATGTGAAAATAAATTCATAAATTATATCCTCATAGACTTAGAGTGAACAATCCAAAAGGGAAATTAAGAAGATAATTCTATTCACATTGATATAAAAAACCAAAATATTTAAAAGAATAAAATTAACCAAAAAGTTTCAAAACTTAAACTCTGAAAGTAACAAAACATTTTAGGAGTTTTTTGTCATTTGTAGTAAAAAGATTAATCTATATCTGTATATGAGAAGACTTAATCTTGGTAAGATGACAATCTTTTCCAAACTGATCTACAAATTCAAAATATTATCTGCCACAATATCACTTGGCTTCTTTGTATAATTTAGCAAGACCATCCAGAAATTAGCAAGGGCATGTAAGAGATCTAGAATATTCCAAATAACCTTAAAAACAAGAAGCAAATTTACAGGATTAATATTTTTTCTGTGATCCTTCAGTAGGCACACTTTCTGATTTTAAAACACAGTACAGGGGCTGGAGAGATGGCCTAGCGGTTAAGAGCGCTGACCTCTCTTACAGAGGACCCGGGTTCGATTCCCAGCACCCACATGGCGGCCGAGAACCGTCTGAAACTCCAATTCCAGGAGAACTCCAGTTTCAGGGGAATCCGAGACCCTCTTCTGACCTCCGCGGCATTGCACGACACGGGTGCACAAACTTGCATGCAGACAGTACATTCATACACATATGGAAATAAATAAAATTAATAAAAAAAAATTAAAAAAAAAAAACACAGTACAAAGCAATAATAATTAAGACAGAAAAAGAATGACCTTAGAACAAATGTAGCAATCACTGAAATAGAATGGAGAACCCCAAGATAAATCTGTGTGTCTATGATATGATCAGTTGGCCTTAGACAAGAACATCGAGAGCAGTCAATAGGGAGAGAAGACTTAATGAAGGAAACTGGGGCAACTAGATAAGCAAAGGAATAAGGCTGGACCTCCGATCGCAAGCCATGTGCTCAAAATGAATCAAAAGCAAAATAATATTTCAAGTCCTAAAGCCCTTATTTCAAAAGATACTGTCAAGGAAGTAAAAAGGCAATCTACAACATAGAGGAAAATATCCATAGGCCACATATCTGATAAGGGGATTACCTATGGAATATATAAGGAATTCTTACAACTCAATACTAAAAAGATACACTTGGTAATTTTAAAATGGAAAAAACATATTCAATAAATAGTTCTCCAAAAGAGATGCACAAGTGGCTAAGAAATAATCAATAAGTGGACAAATCAATATATTTATATGATCAAGGCAGAAATATTTGCATAATAGTCAAAAAAGGAAGTAAACCATTTGTTTAAAACTAGGGGAACATTTGCATGAATTACAGTACCTGCAAATACTAACATATTATACAACCATTAAAAGGATCTGTGGAGGAATGATATTGAGAAATGATTAAGCCAATGGTACTAGAGAGAGGCTGCTTGCACATGAAATCCAGTTCTACCAGTTGCTAGGTTCACAGCCTTGGGCAAGTTACTTACATGTCTAAACTTCAATTTCTTCATCTGTAGGTTTTTGCTAGGATTAAACATAATTATTCCTGTGAAGTGTTTAGCATCGTCCATACCACATAATGAATGTTAAGTAAATGTTTGAAAAAATGATTACGTGCTTTTATTAAAATGTTGACATCTATAAGATATAGTATAACATGAAGACAAAAGATAAAATCATACATAAAATATTCAATGAACTCTGAGAGAATGATTAGATAATATGTTGACAGATGAATGTATACAATGGCTAAATAGATAAAAAATATATAGTATAATATTATATTGGCTCATGTCTTTTTTCTTTTTTAGAGGAATAAGTATTTGGCTTATAATTATTGATATATCAATCTTCCATTGACTTGTCTTCTTTGAGAATTCTTCCTAATTTAATATATCTTTTTTTGTTTTGCCTGTGTTTTCTATAGATGTCTGTTAAGGGGATGAAAGTGACATTACTAGAAATGCTCATGGACCCCAGAAAGACTACGGTGCTGTGCTTATTTTTGAACTCCATAGCTGCTCTCTCCAATATATACACAGATACATTTTCTGTGCTAGGCATCAAAGGTCCCTAGATGAGTGAGAAGTACTCTGCCCCTCAGGGCCTCCACCTGCCCAGCTGCTGTCTACTTCCCCTTGCTTTCTATGCTGGAGAGCAGCTTGCATGGCTACAAGGATGTCCCTTATTTAACTTACTCATTTTTAAAACTCCCCTTGTTAGCAATTAGCAATCAAATTCTTAATTAGCTTAACTCCACCTGGCTATTTTGCACCTAATAAATCAATTACTTTAATTCCCACGGAGAAGATGGTATTTAGTGCCATATTCCAGTCATTACTGACCATCATTGTGTGGCTGTTACATATGCAGCCAAGATAAAACATCTAAGCAGAATTTACTCTCCACTGCTTTGCAGTCTGTCAGGAAGTACAGAGTGTGGTTAGTGTTTTTAATGTAGAAAGGGATTTAGCAGCAGGCCTCAAAAGACAAAACAGAGATTAGGAGTCTGGTGTCTGTTACAAGCAGGTTCATCTGGTAGGCTGTGGCCTTCTCACGTGTACTTGACGATGTGCAGTGCCACTCATTTCAGACTCAAATTGTATTTGCTCCATAGAAAAATTGTGAAATTATATTCTCAGTTGTTGCAATAAGGGCTGTTGACCATCAGGATAGAGGTTGCAGGAACGTGTCAAGAACAAAGTCCACATAATTACTCTTTGCCCTAAGTCTCCTGCTGAGCTCCTATTCTGAGGAAAGAGGACACATTTAAGCTTTTATTCTAAATATCAACTTGAAGAGAGACTTTTATATAGAGATAAGCTTCTTTCCAGTACTTAACCCTATGATTTTTGAAAAAGAAACTTCTCAGGGGTGGGAGGATGATACTGTGCAAAGAATTTTAATGATGGAAAAAATTCAAAGTAAGTTAGTTTATTCAAACTCTATCACATGTTCTCAGATCTCTGATCTAATGACCATGATCATTTAAACAAGCAAAAAAAAAAAAACTAATTTCCCAAATTTAATTATAAATACTTAAGGACTGGAAGTATTGTTCAATAATAAGTATTTGCCTAACATGCATAAGAGCCTGGGTTCTATCCCTAGCGCCATTTTAAAAAGACGGGTATGGATTGAAATATACTGCTGCAACTTAATAATGTAGAATTTATAGTGCATTAACAAATAAGAAAAGGGCTGGCAAGATGGCTCAGCAAGTAAAGTTACCTGCTGCCAAGCCTGATGGCCCGAGTTCGATTCCCAGGACATACATGGTGGAAAGAGAAAACCAAGTTCTGCAAGTTGTCCTCTGACATTCATAGGAGCACCAACACACACACACACACACACACACACACACACACACACACACACACACATGCAAATGAATTTAATAAAAATTTTTTAAATCCAGAAGTCAGAGAACACTGCTATGGGGTGATCAAATTTTATTAAGATAGTCTGACGAAGGAACCTCAGAGGCAAGCCTGCAGTAGGAGTGAAGCAAAATCTACAGAGATAAATAACATCACTTCATACCTGGTCCTACAGAAGAACAAATTTAGTACCCTGAAGGGTATAAGAAATTATGGCTTAGCCTTAAAAAAAAAAACAAAAAAACCCTACTGGCTCTATTGCTATAGCATTTAACATAATGCTTATCCTTATAAAGGATATGATTTGATGGCTTTTAATATACCCATCAAATTTGAGAAATATTGATATATATCTAATCTGTGAACAAAAGAAGTCTCATATACATTAGTACATCCCATTTCCTTCCACCCCAGCCTCTGGCACCAGTGACCTGATTTATGCATCTGTGCACCTGGAAAGCCATGGAAGCATGATCAGACAGTGCGGGACTTCTGTGGCTTGCTCTCTTCACTTAGCATAATGCTTCCAAGGTTTGTCCACTTGGCAGCATGGATCAATAATTTATTCTTTTGGATTATTAAATAATATTCCCCTTCCTAGATTTACAATGTTTTCACCATTTGTTAGATGACATGCATTTAAATTGTTTTCAGTTTTGGACTACCGTAAAAAACAACTCTGTGAACATACACATTTTTTAATTAATTTTCAATACCCTTGGAATAGAATGGCTACATTGTGTAATAAACCTATTTTTTTTTCTTTTTGAGACAAGGTCTCCCTGTAGCCCCAGCTGTCCTGGAACTCACTTTGTAGACCACACTGGCCTTGAACTCACAAAGATCCACCTGCCTCTGCCTCCCGAGTGCTAGGATTAAAGGCGTGCGCCACCAGGCCCAGCGATAAACCTATTTTTAACATTTTTGGAAAATAAAAAGTTTTCCAAATTGGATGTACCGTTTTCCAAACCTACTAGATGTATGTTTTCATTTATCCATACCCTTGTCCCATTTATTGCTGTCTGCCTTTTTCATTATAACACCATACTAGTGGATATGGAGTAGTTTTGCACCATATTTTGGATTAAAGTTTTCTAATGCCTAATGGTGCTGAATATTCATTCATGTGCTTAATGACCATTTGAACACATCCACTGAGACATTTCTATTCATGTTGTTTGCCATTTTTTTGTGTTTTGTTTTATTTTGAGATAGGGTCTCATATAGCCCGACTTGGCCATCAACTTATATAGTTGAAGATGGCCTTGTCTTCACATCCAGAGTGCTGGGATTCCTGGTGCACATGCCCACATCCTGTTTATGTGTTGCTGTGGATAAAATCAGAGCTTCCTGGATGCTCAGCATGCACTTTACCTACTGGGCTATGTCCCCAGCACTACCAACTTTAAGAACAGGTTCTGTTTTAATTTTGGAATAATGATTACTTTTGATATTCCAAGTGCAAGCCCCTTATGAGATAAATAATTTACAAATATGTTCTCTCATTCTGCAGTCTGTCCTTCTCCCCTTTCATGGTGTACTTTGATGCAAAAAATGTTTTGATTTTGATGTCAAATTTTTTAATTTTTAACATTTTTATAACTTTTGCTTTTGTTGTCTGAGAATCCATATTCTATCTAAGATCATCAATGTGTGTGCGTATGCTGTATAGCCATTATGACATATTATATGTAATATTATATATTCTAAGCATTTTAGGATCTGAGTTCTTACAGCTTTTGTGTGAGGGAGGAGTCACTTCACTGGCTTACTTGTGAACATATATTTTTAAAATGTTAATTTTTTTTATTTTTGTGTATGAGCATATTATCTGCATGTATCTAAGTGCACCCAGGTCATACAGTGCCCATGGAGGTCAGAAGAGGGCGTTGGATTCCCCTGTAACTAGAGTTGTAGATGGTCGTTAACTGCCATGTGGGTGCTAGGAACTGAATCCAGGCCCTCTGCAAGAGCAGCCAGTGCTCTTAACTGCTGATAAAGCTCTCCCAGTCACTAATGCCACCCTTTTTACACACACCCTTCCCCATTGAATTAGCTTGGTATCCTCAATAAAACAAATTTGTTGTAAATACGGCTTATTTCTAAATTCTCAATTCTATTTCTATGTGAAATACTTTTAGCTACTCATCAATTTCAATTTATGTGTCTCTCCTTCAGTCAGGACCAGACAATCTTGATTAGTATTGTTTTATAGTAATTTTTGAAATTGAGAAATCTGAATCCTCTAACTTAATTTTCAAAACTGTTTTGACTACTCTATGTCTGTATGAATTTAGATTCCACCTAAAGTTTTACATGAATTTTAAGATCAACTTTTCAATTTCTGTTTTTAAAAGTTTTAAAAAGTCTTCATCTTAATTTGCACCAATACCCAGCAGTCTCCACTTCAATGGGCAGACAATATGCAACTGATGATGTCCAAGAAGGGACCATTTGAGACAATCAGTTAAGCCTATATCCCAGGTAGTTAGGCTTACCCAGATTAAGCCCTATATAGCTGGTGGAAGAATAGAAGCATGCTGCAGGTTCAAAAGAGAGGAGAAAGTGATCTGAGCAGATATAAAGACCTTAGTCCCATAGTAAAAGAAAGAACAATCTCACTTAGAGAACTGTAGTCTAAAGAGTTTTGTGCTGGCCATTGTGTCCCATAGGTATTCAATGCATGAACTTGATTTCTACAGTAATTACTTAATCTCTGAATTTTCATTTTAAGTGGGAGTTGTGTTCCTACCTCAGTCCTCCCACTAGAGTCAGTTTATTCCACAGTAATAATGAACAGCACTGGGAAGCACTTTGCAGTTTACATGACCCTGTCACATACATGATTTCATGCTAACAACTTCTATGCTAGGTGCTTACAGAGGAGTTTACAAACACATTTACAGAACACTCTGCCCTCTGCCACACACACAGATGCACTGAGGCTGAAATCAGACATTTTTCTTTTTTAGAAGTCAGCTTAACAATGGGGATGCAAACAGAGAGTTGGACAATCATGTGTTGGCCAGTATTAGAAGTGATACTAAGCCAGTATTAGAAGTGATACTAAGTTGGACAATCATGTGTTGGCCAGTATTAGAAGTGATACTAAGCCAGCATCTGGGAGGCTGAGGCAGGAGGATCTCAAAGTCAAGAAGAGCATAAGCTCCATAGAGGGACAGTGTCTCATAAAACAAACCAAGCAGACTGTGATACTATTGGATGCATGAGTCAGAGGCTCTTGGACATGTAAAGGGAGACTCTCTTATGTTTAAGGTCAGAAGC
Source organism: Rhizomys pruinosus (assembly GCA_009823505.1). NCBI lineage: Eukaryota > Metazoa > Chordata > Mammalia > Rodentia > Spalacidae > Rhizomys > Rhizomys pruinosus. The sequence goes on along the minus strand of VZQC01014031.1, from coordinate 1,658,577 downwards.
ACTCAGAAGGCTGAAGCAGGAAGATCATACATTTAAGGACAGCCTAGGCTACTGAAAAATCCAAACACTAAAAAAGCAAGGAAGAAGGGTGGGGTGGGAAAGAGGGAGAGAAGAAAGGATGGAGGGAGAGAGGAACTTGGGTGGAAATAATTTTGAAATATTTGATGGTTCTCTGATTTTCGAGAAACTGGAGCCCAAAAACTAGGCAGAGATTTGCAGTTTATTATGATTGAAAAGTTACTCCATGTTTTATATATATATATATATATATATTGGTTACATTGGTATAGACACAGATGTTTGGATGGTATGTTAATCCATGAATTACACTTTTTTGTAATTAATGGATTAACATAACAAAAAAATTAACATATATATATATATATGTCTGTTTTATAAATTGTCATTTAGACAATTTTTCGGTGTAAAAATTTGTATTCGTAGAAGTATTCCCACTCTTCAACATATCTATAAACTTAGGTAAATGACCCAATAGGGAATGTGGGTTCTCAAGGAACAACTTCAGGAGGAGCCTTATCCATACTAAGGAAATAGTGGCTGTGCAGGAAACTGCATGGATGCAGGAGAGCCTAGCAGTATATTACCAGGTAGGTTCTCATGGGCATGAGGAACAAAGATGCTTGCAGCTCAATTAATTTACTTGACTTTGATAATTTAACAAATTAATTTAAAACACACAAGGAGAAACCAGGGTAAAGAGCTGGAGGATTAACACCCTTAGTGTAGAGAGCAAGCTTTCACTAGGAACATAGGCAGCTGGAAAGAGTGTTATTTACTTCTTTATAACAGAAAATGTTCTACAAGCTTGTTTTTTCAATGCTACAGAGAGCTAAGGTTGAAACTAACCCCCCCCCCAAAAAAAAAAAAAAAACTCTGATGAAAATCAAGCACCTCCAGAGAGGAATTGGTCATGAGGACTTAACTACCTTAAGGTAGAAGTGTGACACATCCAAGCTGGGTAAAAGAAGATATCAAAAATGAAAATGCTAGAGGGCTGGGCATGGTGGCATACGCCTTTAATCCCAGCACTCCAGAGGCAGACAGCTCTCCATGAGTTCAAGGCCAGCCTGGTCTACATAGGGAGCTCCTGGCCACCTGGGACTAAAGGGAGACTCTGTCTCAAAAAGACAAAAAAAAAAAATTCTTGCTAGATTGTTGATGGCTGGGTACAGGCTAGTTCAAGGCTAAGTAATCTCTAGGCACAGTACATGATGGGAATTGGTACACACTTACAGGGTTTTCCCAAAGGACTACACTTAGTACTCCAAAGAATCATTAGAGACAAATGAAGCTTCTTTTTTAAAGTTTTATTTTTTATTTTTATTTTATGTGTTTGGGTGTATTGCCTGCATGTATATAAGTGCACCCATGTCATACAGTGTCCATAGAGATCAGAAGAGGGTGTTGGATTCCTTGGAACTGGAGTTACAGATGGTTGTTAGGCTACCAGTGGGTGCTGGGAACTGAATCCTGGTCCTCTGCAAGAGCAGCGGGTGCTCTTAACCAATGAGCAATCTCTCCAGCCCCAACAAAAGAAGCTTCTTTGATGAGTGGTGACTGGAATACCTCTCATACAAGGATCCATATTCAACACTTAGTAAGAACTTGCATTTTTCTTTTTTTTTTCTTTTTTTTATTGATGCTTTGTGTATTTCATACATCATTTTCCAATTCAGTTCAGACATATTTCCCCTTCCCTTCCCCCCATCCCACCCCACTCCACCCCATTCCAGATCATGCATTCTGCCATAACTGTCCTGCGTCTTTCTCTCAGTTTTTTTTTCCATTTTTTAGCAATAAGTGATAATTTATGAGTACGAGTATCCTTTATGTAAAACCAATTTGCAAGCAGTTGTGTCCAAGCCCACACAGCCCCTTGGTCCCACCATCCAGCAGGGGGGCTTGTATGTTCAATCAAGTTGATCAAATGAGTGTCCAGGCTATATTTCTGTAGTTTCACCATTCACCCCAATCGCAGCCCTTACATTCTACCACGCCCCCTCTTCTGCAGATTGTTCCCTAGGCTTAGAAAAGGGGCACAGGTGGATGAGAAGCAAAACAGTCTACTCTCTCTGGAGCTGTTGTCTAGGACTCTGGTCAATTCTGGCTGTTTTCTTTCATGGGCTGACAGTTTGTCCAGGAATAACCTTTTAATCCTACTAATGAAGCACCAAGCAATTAGTAATTAGATATTAGGTATTTAAACAGTATAAATTGTTATCGTAGGTTACAAAATGGTATAGACACGATTTTTGGAATGGCGAATGTTAATCTATTAATTACATTTTTTCTGTTGAATATAACAGGGACTTACTGTGGCTTATAACACTCTCCGACCATTAGAGGGTGTAAGCTTGTGAAATCAGTCGTGGGTTATTCCTACAAGGAAAGAATAGCATATAGATTGGGTATAAATGCATGTGAGATGCATAGAGACAGTATTTCCAGGCAGAATGAGGTGTAGCTGGTGCTGAATAATAAGAGGAGTGTATGATACAAGGAGACCTGTTTATAAGATTAATAGATTAAAGTGTGGCTTTGATAAGACTCTGGTATTCACCAGAAGAAATCTGTAACTTGATGATATAGATATATAATTACAATCTTTCCCATGTAAGATGAAGTCCTTTTCAATCCAGCAGGGCCATAATAATATACCTCTTTCAGGTGTCCCAGTTTAGAGGAAAGGATCCTTTACTTTTTGTGGGGGCTTTGGATCCCCTGGCCGAAACATCTCCTTGGTAAATAATCCATTGCTGATGTCAGAGCCCTGCATTAATATATTTATGCTTAAGTGCATAGCTTAAGGAGACTAGTATTAATATTTGGTTCTGAATAGAGAATAATCCTTTTCAAACAAGTTCTATGTTATTAGTCCCTAATTCAAAGAGCCAGGTTTTTACCGGTTTTATAAAGGATTACCTCTATAATATTGGTCTCCAATTTACAGTTGGAAAGACATCATCATCCACATATTTCTCCTTGTTTCCATATGGGGGGGGGGTAAGAAAGTCTCTCGTATTAAAACTTTGTGGCTCCTAGAATGTAAGTTTCATAGGACTCATTATAAACTGTTGTTACAAGTAGGATCCAAGAGTGGTTCGATGTTTGGTAGCAATCTGGGGCCTTTCCTCCTTTCAATGTTCAGACGGGCCAACCTTTCTGTTGGCACTTTCTGGTACATCCTACTTGATGCAGAGCTGTGTCTTTTCTTTCTCAACCATTAAGTTGGTGACATTTTGACATGTTGGAACATACGAATCTTTTCCCGTAGTTAGTTTTAAGATTTGAATTGCAAGGTTTTTGACGAAAAGGTTGCATTTTTCTAGGGATGTGACAGCTTTCACCTTTTGCCATGGCCTCCAGTGGCTGAGGGTTTGTCTTATAGGCCCCTCTTGTCTTGAGGTGCTCCTTTTCATCTTAATATGTCCAGAGGTTTTATTCATAAGCGGACGTTAAATTTTGTCAAATTCCTTTTCTGTATTTGTTGTGATAATCATATGGATTTTTCTATTCTGTTAATGAAGCATTTGTTTGCATTTGTTGAATGGCTCTCAAATCCCTGGTAAAATACTATACATCATCGTTCTTTTTAATGTGTTGTAAAATTAGTTTGGTCTTAGTGATATAGTCTTTGTGTCAACCTGACTGGATCTGGAATTAACTGAAGCATAGCAGGTGGGCACTCCTGTGAGGGATTTTTTTCTTTTTTTTTTTTTTTCAAAGCCAATATTTTAGTGAAGTTTTGTGCATTTCATACACTTCTCAATCAAATCCAGACCCATTCCCCTTTCCTTGCCCCCCCCACCCCACCAGAGCTCATGGATTCTGCCATACATGTTTTTCATCTTTTTCTCAGTCTGTTTTAAAATTTTTGATGCTGAAGTTTACTGTTTTGGGCAGAAATTCACCATATCAGTCAGTTCTTTGACCCAGTCTTGTTGTTGTTGTTGTTACTGCTGCTGCTGTTGTTCCTTCCAATTTGGATCAGTCCAAAATATGCATATATGCATGCCACACATATATCAAGATTATGACATCATAGGTTTCAGCATCTTCAACTTATGATTTCTTCTTTTTTATTATTATTTTTTCTTTATTAGGCTGAAAGATGTCATGTTTTCCTTAAGGATGGCTTGGCAAGCGCAAACAACCATCAGTCCTGCCCTTGTGCTTCACACTGGGGTCTTCCCTTCTAGTGGTCAGCAAATGAGTTGCAGTAAGCACCAAGTCCTGTCTTGAGCTTCCTGTACTGGCCTCTGTGATACACCCTGGGTAGTCCAACAATGCCAGTCTATACTCTGAAGAGGCTGAAACCCCGGTGAGGGATTTTCTTGATCAGATTATTATGTGGGCAGCACCTTCATTCAGGTGGCAGCCCTATCAAAGGACATGGGAGAAAGCAACTTTTGCTTTTTGTATGTTTGCCTTCACTTTCGCTGGTGAGTTTATCTGACCTGTTGTTTTGACATTGTTCATTATAAGAACCAACTTCTTTGGGTTCCAATGTAGACTGAAGACCAGCAGATCTCCAGGGATCTTCCAGGACTTTAGCACCATATTGGAACTACTGAGACACAGCCTGGTGGTCTAAGTGACTACTGGATTATCCACTTCTCCACTGTGAGACAGTGGCGACTATCCTGACCATAGGATATATATGCCAGTGTAATAAATCACGTACACACACACACACACACACACACACACACACACACAGTAGAATTCATTGGTGAAGCCATCTGAGACTGGTTTATTTTCCTTTACTCGTTATTTGCCTGTTAAGATTTGGTATTTATTCAATACTCACTGTTGGTAGGTTGTATGTGTCCAAGAATTTATTTATTTCTTATAGATTACACAAGTTTTAGTATATAATTGTTCAAAGACTAATCTCTCATGATTTTTTTGAATTACCAAAATGAACCATTATAGTGTCCTCTCATTTCTGATTTTATCTGAGTTTTCTTTCATTTCTTTTGTTGTTTGTAGCTAAGGTTTTGTTTCTTTTACTTTCATTAATGTTTTTCAGTATTCCTCTGATCTTTATTTCATTTATTCTGCTCTGGCCTTTACTATTTCCTTTTTTTAACACCTCTAGGCTTAGTTTGTTATTTTTTATTTTGGTTTTCTATTTCCTTATATATATCATTAGGTTGTTTATTTGACATATTTTATTTTTAACTTTTTTTTAAGGTCACCACTTGTCTTAGGCTGGCCTGGAATTTGTTCTGTAACTTAGGCTGGTCTTAAACTCAGAATCTTCCTGTCTCAAATTCCAGAGTACTAAGAATAGAACTGGTCACTACCGTGCCCACCTAGGCTGTCTTCTTTTTTAATATAGACAGTTATCATTTCAAGATTTCCTCACAAACTTCCATTTGTTGCGTCTCATAAATTTTGGCATATTTCTACTTTCATTTGATTTGTCAACAATGTCTATAAGAAACGGCCTTTCCTCCTCATCCAGTTTATATCCTATGGCAATGAAATATTTATAATTCTCCAAATCTGCTCTGAAGTATTAAAGTATAACAAAATACAGTAAGGAAAGTTATTGAAAAGTTTGAAGTAGTAAATGATTGAAACTTCTAGCAAAAACTCCTGACAAGCTCTGGAGGGTTTTGTTGTTCTTGTTGATGCTGTGATGGTTAATCTTAATTGTCAACTTGACATAGCTAGAATCACAGGGGAGAGAGCCTTCTGGACATGCCTGTGGGAGATTATCTTGATTAGATTAATTGAAGTGGAAAGACCCACCCACTGAGTGACCTGTTCCCTGGGCTGTGTGAAAAGGAGAAAGTGAGAGGAGCACAAGTATTCATTGCTCTCTGCTCATTATTTTGTCTGACAATTTCATACATGTATATAATATGTTTTAATGAAACAGCCTATATGATTAAAATATGTATCTATATGTAACAATGATAATCAAAGAAGAGGACAAGAAGTTGAGAGGCAGTTGGGGGACACGAGAGGAGTGGGAGTGGGAGTGGAAGGGATGGAAATGATGAAAATACAGTACTCATTTACAAAACTCTCCAAAAATGAAAACTATTAAAACAAAATAAAATATAGATTAAAAATAAAATATTGAGCATACAAAAGAAGCTTCTCTAATGAGGGCTGAGAGACACACTAATCTATAGGTATAAAGATAAAACACTTGTGGGGGCAGTTTAATGCTATGTCCGTGCAGTAGAATAAGGGTATTGGGCTTCTCCCCTAGGGTTATTGACCTAGCAAGTCATGGGGTTTGGTCCAATTAACAGTTCCAGCCATGAGTTCCATCTTGTGGAACAGGCTTTAAATCCAATCAGAAAGCGGGTGATTATTCCACAGCATTCATGCCTCTGTTGCACAAGGAAGCATCTCTTACCAGACCAGTTGTTATTTTCGCTCACATTGAATAACCTGGGAAGACAGTTCTTTGCTTTTATCCCCCAGTAGCATGCACAGAACTTTTCAGCACTTTGAAGGTTAGCCAGTAGAGATGATGCTTCTAGGTTGGTACCAGCTTGGTTTCTCCATGCCCTATGATTCTAGCATGTGGTATCTTCAGAAATAAGGTTTTATCATTAAGATCTGAAAGGTAAGAAAGGGCAATGGAAATACCCTGTAATGTCTGGGAATGGGGGAGTCTTTAGTACCCAATTGACCAAAAGTGGTTCTGAGCTTTTTATTTGATTACCTATGTGTCTGGAAGAGACATTGCTCCCTCTTATGGAGTAACTCCATACAAACTCCATATATATGTGAGGCTTCTACAATGGTAGCTTTTCACATGGTATTTTCTACGTTATTTAGTCTTAGTGGTCCTTCCTCATATTCTCTCCTCTACCCTGCCCTTCTGTCCCCTATCCCGTTTAATACTTTTTATTCAGTATTTATGTAGGAAGCTTTCTTTTTATGTCGAACAGGGACCAGGCGGCCCTGCTAAGGGGAATGGGAACACAGTGCCCACTTTGAGGACACTGTGGGCAGCTGACCCCTCTGCGCAGAGGCCAGCTTGCTACTTCCCGTATCCCAGCCTGAGTGGTACTTCCAACTCAGGCCCTTAGCCTGGACCCACAGGACACGTGTTACACTCTCGGCCATGACTTCCCACGCGTCCAGAGCCTGGACAGGAATTTCAGGCTAATGGCTGAAGGCCTACCTTCAGCCAATGTCCACTCACAACACCAGCTACCCAGATTGGTGGTCCACAAAGGGGAGCCTTTTTCCAAACCCACTGGCCACCCGAATGAAATGCAGGCCTACCTTAGCCTGTATGTGAGCAATAATAATAAAAATAACGGCCGGGAATTCCTGTGATGATGTTACTATGAAATCAAATTTACTCCTTGCCACAGCTTGCTTTTATAAACCAAATGATGTCAGTTCCCAGAGCCAACCATAGATTCCCCAGTTTCGTACCACTGCACACTGTTGCCCCACCCAGCATCATGCACCTAGACCACGTCGCTTGCTCCTCCTTGGGGTGGGGTCAGACCCTCAGCCATGCAGTGTCCTGAGGCATGCTAGCTGGAAAGCTAGCCTGCAGTTCAAGCTGGATTTTCCCACATTTCTCATTTCCTCGTCATACTATCTGTGTCCTATCTCCATTCCTTTGCAATCTCTCTTCTCCATTGCCCCTTATTAATTTCTTGACTTTTATGGGTATTCCAGTTTAAACACATATATCTAAAGATTCAAAGCTAGCAGGGCTGGGGAGATGGCCTAGCAGTTAAGAGAGCTGACTGCTCTTGCAGAGGACCCAGGTTCGATTCCCAGCACCCACATGGGTGCTGAGAACCGTCTTTAACTCCTGTACCAGGGGAATCTGACACCCTCATCTGACCTCCGTGGCATTGCACAACACAGGTGCACAAACCCACATGCAGACAGTATATTCATACACGCTCAAAAATAAATTAATAATTAAAAAAATTCAAAGCTAGGATTCACATTTGAGAAAGAGTTACAGTACATATACACAATGGAATATTGTTCAGTTATATAGAAAACTGAAATTAAGGAAACTCGTGTAAATGAACAGAACTGGAAATATTCATTCCGAGTGAGGTAACTGAGACCCAGAAAGACAAATGCATATGCTCTCTACTTTTTTAAATTCTTTTTTAAAATTAATTTATTTATATATATATTTTTAACAAATATAGACCCATGACCCCCCATCCCCCCACGCCACCAGAACTCATGCATTCTGCCAAACATGCTTTTCATCTCTTTCTCATTCTTTCTCAATATTATCCATGAGGAAGTTGACTGTTTTGAGCAGAAGTTCACTGTTTCAGTCAGTTCTTTGATGCAGTCCTTTCTGTTGTTGTTGTTGTTGTTGTTGTTGTTGTTTCCAATATGCATCACTCCCAACTGCTTGGACAAAAGCTCAAGGGGCCCTGCACAAGAAATACTTACAACTAGGTAATTGGCACTAGCATCCACAGATGAGGGATACCATTTGTCGTTTGTTTTTCTGGGACTTTGTTACTTCACTCAGCATGATGTCCTCTAGCTCCAGCCATTTTCCTGCAAAGCTCATGATGTCTTTCTTTACTGCTTCATAAAACTCCATTGTGTAGATGCACCACATTTTCTCTATCCACTCATCAGTTGAAGGGTATTTGGGTTGGTTCCAGCTCCTTGCTATTGTGAAGAAAACTGAAATAAACATGGCCATGCATGTATCTCTGTGGTGGGGTGAGTCTTGAGGGTACATGCCTAGAAGTGGTATGGCTGGGTCAGGTGGCAAGTTCATTCCAAGTCTTCCAAGGGTTCTCCACACTGCTTTCCATAGTGGTTATATGAGTTTACATTCCCACCAGCAGTGGATGAGTGCTCCCATTTCCCCACAACCTCTCCAGCACTTGGTATCATTTTTTTCTTGATCCTAGCCAGTCTTATTGGAGTAAGATGATATCTTAAAGTGGTTTTGATTTGCATTTCCTTAATGATTAGTGATGTTGAACACTTTGTAAGGTGTTTCTCAGCCATCTCTAATTCCTCACTTGTAAAGTCTCTGTTCAGCTCTTTGCTCCATCTATTGAGTGGATCATTTGTTTTCTTTCTTCTTTGTTTTTTGAGTAGTTTATATGTTCTGGAATCAATGCTTTGTCAGAAGTTTCTGCGTTGAAGGTTTCCTCCCACTCTGTGGGATTTCTCTTCACTTCCTTGTTTCTTTTGATGTATAGAAGCTTTTGAGTTTAATGAGGTCCCATTTGTCATTTGTCAACCTTAATTCTTGCGCAGCTGCTGTCTGCTTTAGGAAGTCTTTTCCTACGCCTATGTCTTGTAGTATGCTGCCCAGTTTTTCTTCTATCGCCTTCAGAGTTTGGGGTTTCACATTGAGGTCTTTGATCCATCTGGAGTTGACTTTGGTACAGGGCAAGAGGTAGGGGTTTAATTTCATTCTTCTACAACTGGTGATCCAGTTTTGCCAACACCACTTGCTGAAGATGCTGTCTTTTCTCTAGTGTGTCTTCTTGGCCCCCTTGTCAAATATTAGATGGCTGAAATTGTATGTGCTCAGGTTTGGATCTTTGGTTTTGTTCCATTGGTCAACAGGTTTGTTTTTGTGCCAGTACCAGGCTGTTTTTATGACTATAGCCCTGTAGTATAGTTTGAAGTCAGGTATAGAGATCCCCCCTGTGTAACTCTTTTTGCTCAGGGTTGTTTTGGCTATTCAGAGTCTTTTGTGTTTCCAAATGAATTTAAGGACTTTTTTTTCCCAAGCCTGTGAAGAAACTCTTGGGGATTTTGATTGGGATTGCATTAAATCTATACAAGAGTTTTGGTAGAATGGACATTTTTACAATGTTAATTTTCCCAATCCATGAGCATGGGAGGTTTTTCCATCTTCTGAGGTCTTCTTCAATTTCTTTCTTTAAGGGTTTAAAATTTTTGTTGTAGAGGTCTTTGGT
>VZQC01014031.1:1602988-1645527 GCA_009823505.1 Rhizomys pruinosus | reverse complement strand
TGGTTGGTTTCCTTATCTTTTTCAGCATGGGTTCTTTTCAGTGTTTCTACTTCCTTCTGGAGTTTGTCATTCTCTCTTTCTAGGTCCTTCTTGAGTTCTTCATTCTCTTTTCTTAGTTCTTTAATTTGCTCTTTATAATCTTGTAGTTCTTTAAGTATGTTCCCAATTGTGTTTCTGATATCTGTGTCCTAGGCCATCCCCAGAGGGATCCCACTGTAGGAATCTTTCATAGGGTCGGTAGAGCTTGGTTTGGGATTATCCTGCCCCTTTCCCTTGTTGTCTCTTCTTTGTGTTCCTGGCATATGGGCTTCTCCTTGCCTGTATTCCAATGTGAGTCTTAAATGCCTCTTCACTATGTTGAAGGCTTGCTTTGCTTGCCTCCTTCAGATGACTTTGTAATCCCAGTTGGGGGGGTGGTGCTCTTTAGCCCACACCCAGGTAACTGTGCTTCAGCTGGTCTCAGGAGATCTCAGATCTCAAGACTCACACAACCCTACCTTTTATACCAGCTGGGAGGATAACTCCGCCCCCACAGCCATGAAAGCCAATTAAGCCAAAGAACTGGATTAATGGATTAACTAGATTAAGTCAATCAACACTCAGCCTTGCTGAAGCTCCCAGTTCCTACCTACCTTCCTGGGCTTCAGCTGGTCTCAGGAGATCTCCATTCTCTACTTCTTGACTATGGATGCACTCTGAGAAGCTGCTATAAGTTCTTGTTTCTGTGACTTTTCAACAATGATGAACTATAACCTGAAAGTGTGAGCCAAAATAAACCCTTTCTCCCCTAATTTGTTTTCATTAATATACTTTATTGCTACAATGAGAAAGATAACTAAGTCTCATAAGTAGTAGAGCCATTGAGTTGATAAATCCATCCATGTGGTTCTTGGGCTTTTAGAACTGTTTTGTGGCTGGAATATGAAAGCTTTTGGTATTTTGGGCTAAAAAAGCCCTACTATGCTGGAAGCAATGTTAACAGGCCATTCTAGTGGGAGCCTGGAAGACAAGAATGATGTACAAAACAAGGACAGGGCAGGCCAACTCATGAAGTTTCATATGGAAACAAGGACTTTCTCAGGACCTTGTATGGAACACATTCACATGGTATTTTTGCAAAGAATTTGGTTTCATTCTACCTGTGCCCTGACAACTTGAATGAAGTTAAATTTTAAGGAAAATGGGATAATTTGTTTAGTGTAATAAATTTTAAGATAGGAGATCATTAAGTCTGGTGCTGATAAAACAACTTTGTTAAAAGAAATCAGCAGCACTACAGAGAAGCATCCCGCACTATGTTAGGACAATAGGAAAAGTGTTCTGGGGGTAAAACTCAACCATGAGAGGCTCCATCTTGTGAAGATTCAAGTTTATATGAAGGACAAAGCCTAACCTGAAGAAGTGCATGTCCCTCAAAAGCAACTCTCTAGGAAAGTGTTTTCCCAGAGCCAGCACATAGCTGGGATCTAGAGGGAGCAGGCTGCAACTTGTTCTGGCAGCAAAACTTGGTAGCATTGTCCATGTGGTAGTACTGGCTTTGCAGGCATGTGCTATGAAAGATGAAAGATGGATGGGGTCATAAAGGCCTTCTCCACATTTTCATGGAGGGTCTGAAGTTAGGCAATGCATGTTCAAGGTTTTAGTTCCCACAAGGAGACCTTGAGAGGCAACTGTGTGAAACTGTGAAGGTGAAGCCCAAGTTTCAGTGGAGATCCCAAGATTCTGGAGATGCCAAACTCCTGGGATGTCCACTAAGGAAAACTATAGGCATGCAGTACAGCCAGCCTTAGGAGAGGCTATGTGTACTGTGGATGACAGAGTTGGAGTGGGTAGGGCTACCTAAACCCTTTGAAACCCAATCACTTTTGTCACAAGCTCTAGATGCCAGATATGGAGATGGAGAATTTGCCATTTACTCTGTTACATTTTGGTTTACTTTGATTCAATAATTCCTTGGTAAGCCCCAATTCTTCCATTTTGGAATGTTAATTCTGTAGCATGTATGAAGTATATAACTTAAAAAAAAGTTCTCACAATTGAGAGAGTGCCTTGAGTCTTAGATGACAAGGGGACTTTGAACTTTTAAAGTGTTAAAATTGCTAGACTATGAAACTTTTGAAGTTGGTCTGTATTCTTGGCATCTCATGAATCTTGGGGTCTCCACTGAAATTTAGGCTTCACCTTCACAGTTTCACATGTTGCCTCTCAAGTTTTCCTTGTGGGAACTGAAACCTTGACATACTTTGCCTGACTTCAGACCCTCTCTGAAAATGTGGAATAGGCATTTATGACCCCTTCCAAAGTTGCATGAGCATGCAACTTTGAAGAATGGTTTAAAGTTGTATGTCAAATTCACAAAATATGGAGTTGCTATGGTCAATGTCCACTGGGTAAGATTTAGAATCACCTGGGAGACAGGCCTTTGCATGCATGAGGGGAATTATCTTGATTAGGTTTATTAAGGTGGAAAGACACGACCAGTATTTGTAACTCAATTCCCTAGGATAGAATCCTTTTTTTCTTTTCTTTTTAAGAGAGTACTTGTATTGATGTTTTGTGTATTTCAGAGATCATTTTTCAGTTTAATTTAGACATATCCCCCTTTCCCTTCCTCTGACCCCACTCCAGTTCATGCATTGTGCCATCCATGTTGTGCATCTTCCTCTCAGTCTTTTTAAAGTTTTTCTTTGCCAAAGGTTTATTGTTTTGGACAGAATTTAACTATATCAGTCTGTTCTTCGACCCAGTCGTTGTGGTTCCCTCCCAATTGTATTGCTCTAAAATATGCCTACATAAAAGTCATATATGTACCAGAATTATGTCCTCCAGAAATAAACTGTATGTTAACTCTGATATAGTTTAAAATCCTTTTTGACAAAGGAGAAAATGAGCTAATCTCAAGCATTCATTGCTCTCTGCTTCTCAGGTATGGATGCTCAGCTATGTAACCAGCTGCCTCCAGCTCCGGCTTCATCAAGGACTATAATCATGGACTGTGAAAATAAATCCTTTCTCCCTTAAGTTGCTTTTTTATTTTATCACACCCACAGAAAGTATAATCAAGACAGTTACATAGTAGAAACTACAATTTGTGTTTAATCTTGATTGAGACCTTGACTGAATGTAGATCACCTAAGAGCTATACATTTGTTTGGGCCTCTAAGGGCATTTCCTGATAGGATTAACCGAAGAGAGAAAACTCGCCCCAACTGTGGGTGGCACCACACTGTGGACTGGGGTCTGAAACTGAATGTAAAGGGGGAAGAAGAAAGGTAGCCGAGCACTGGCATTCCATTTTCTTTGCTTCCTGGATGGGCTGCAGGCCATGCCGCTCCCATTGCCTTATCATCCCACCATGATAGATTGTATTATTAGTCTGACTAGAGAGTGAAATTAACTTTTCCTGTTTTAGATTTCCTTCCTCAGGGATTTCATGACAGTAATGTGAAAATTAACTTATACACAATTCACTATGCTTCTAAAAGCCAAGTGTTGTGGCTCCTGTCTGTATCCCAGGATTTAAGAGGCTGAGGCAGTGTTACCAGCATCCCTACAGCACCTCGCCTAGCTGCTCTCATCACGCACTGCTTATGCTATAATTTAGAAAGCAAGTAGTCTTCCAACAGTCTGTGTCCCTCCCCCCACATGTGCATCCACATCGCCCATCTGGACGCCTTTCTTCTCCTTGTCATGTGCTTTTGTACTATTGCTCTTTTCAACTGTTCTTTTTATTACTTCTTTGCGTGTCACTTCTCCTGTTTACTTTCTGAACCTAATGAACCTAGTTCCTACACTCAGGGTATGTTCAAGGGAAATTTTGTTGAATGAGTAATATATAGGATAAATATGACATCCAACCAAAAGAAAGTGAAGTCACGAATCAAAGCATACAATTTTGACCACTTAAGGTCAGATTAAATTTTTACCCCAATTTTATAGCAATTCTGGAAAATTATCTTTCTGAATCATCTAATTTAATTTGTATTGAAAGACTCAACTTCAATTTTTGTTTAACACTTTAAGCCAATATTTTTATACTAGGTACCTGTAGAGACACACAATCTGCCCCTTAAGAAATTTAATATTTTGGCCAGATTTTTCTCCTAAGATGTATTTCATGAGGGATTTGTTAGTTTTTTGTGGAGCACTATGCCTATGCAAGCAGCTCATCTTCCTTGGGTTTTCTATCTTTTCTTTACTGTCTTTTCTTCCCTATAGTTCCAGTAAGTTTCACAACCCACAGTACATGAACTGCTGCTTATCCTATTGACAGTATTACACACATTCAAAGGCAACTTTGCTTTCCAAGATGACATTTGACAAGCAGACTTGACCATCATCAATCTCAGTTTGAAACTCAATTCAAAAGAAGAAATTGTTCTTCTATGCAACAATTTTATAGCATTCTTTCTCTCCATTTCTTCTGTCATAGGATCCACCCAAGGAAAACTAGTTAATTCATTTAACAACTTTAAACCAGATAGAGCTTTCTCCATAGCACCCCATAGGCCCTGGCCCTACTGAGAGCTTCATCTATGAATTCCTTGGATGACTCTGGCCCGGATCCCTCACTCCACACCCCCACTCCAAGATCAGGTCCCATGGGGAAACTCCATCCCCATGCTGTCTTCCTGAGTCAGATTAAGGATTCTAACCATGCATTGCCTCTCCACAATACCACCACCCCTGTAGCTCAGGCTCGGCCAGAGTCTTCTTTGCATGTTTTTTAACTAGTCTGCCTGGTTTCCTCACCTCGTGTCCCCTTTCAATGCCCAGGCCCAGCTGCAAGCTGCACCAAGGGGCTGTCTTAGACTTTACCCCCAAATTTCACACCATCCCTAAGACCATGACACATCAGTTACTACTGAACTGGAAGCACCCCAGACTCTCCATTCAATAATCAACACTGAGTATCTGAAGGACTGACTTGTTCACTCCTCCTACCATACCTGAAAACAATCAACTTCAGGCAACAGCAAAAATAGAACCAAACTTCTACTCCACGTAGGCAGGCTCAAATCAGACAACCCACCAACCAACTAGGTCTACATGTTCAGGTCTCATCACAACCCCCAAAATTAAAGGACTAAGACAATATATGTTCTTCTAAGACTACCAGGCAGATAGAAGTGTTCTCGATGGGGATTATCTATACAAACTTTGGTACACAGAATTTAAAGGAACAATTATAAAAACAATAAAGGAATTCAAGGAATTAAAAGAAAATTTGGACAAAAACATGAATGGAGTTAAAGAAGAAAGAAATAAACTCCTGATTGGAGTCTCAGAAAAACAAATGACTGAATGAAATTACTATGACAAATTACTATGACAGTTAAGGATTCGAAAACTGGATTCATTGGATCCAGTGAAGAGAAAGAAATACTGAAGATAACTCAAGCTGAAGTGAAAATGTAATCAAAAGATTCAAAGACACAACTAAAAAAAGTGGGAGAGTTTTACTAGTAAAATGAGTAAAACATAAGACAAAATATTAGACTATAGTAAAGGAATTAGGACACTCAGCAAAAGACAATGATAAAAATTTAAAAGCCCATGAAAAAGAATATGCAAGAATTTTGGGAAACCACGACAAAAGCAAATCTATTAATTTGAGGAATGAAAGAAGAATCATCTTGGGCCAATGGTACAGATCAGAACTTCAACAGGATCATAAAAAAAAAAATCCCCAAACTAAAGACAGACACGCCCTTACAGATTCAATAAGCACATGGAACACCAAATAGGACCAAAAACAAAACAAAGCAAAAAAATGAAAACAAAACAAAAAACCTTTGCACACTGTATTATAGTTAAAACATCAAATATACAGCACAAACAAAGGATATTGAAAGTGTCAAGAGAAAAGCCATAGATCACATGTAGGGGAAAATCCAACAAAATAACAGCTGACTTCTCACTGGAAACTTTAAAAGCCAGAAGTGCTGAGAGCAATGTGCTCCAAGTCTTGGAAGATCACAGATGCCAAACTAGTATACCTTATCCAGCAAAACTATGTGATATAGTTGAAGGAAAAAGACCCAATGCCAACTCAATCAGACAAGGGCCCAGAGCAGAGCAAGGGAAATGGCAGTTAGCTATGGGAACTGTTAGAGACTGATTACTGCTGGGAGAAGGAGAGTAGACATCTTTACAATCTCTAGAGAAGCTGATCAGACTCCAGTGGATGAACTTGCATTGAAGGACATCTGCTTACAAATGCTTCACTGGATGGGACTTAACATCTATGGTAGAATACAAGAGATCCTGTGGGGGGGGGGACATGGCTAGGGGAAGAGATAGACAGACAGCCCAGTTAACCAGTTAACTGAGAGAAAGAGAGAGAGAGAGAGAGAGAGAGAGAGAGAGACTCCATATCAACAAAATTAGAGATGAAAGGGGAGACATCACAATAGACAACAAAAAGATCCAGAACATTATAAGGGAATACTTTAAAAACATAAGAACCTAAAAGAAATGGATGTATATCTAAACTCATGGAAATCACCAAAGTTAAACCAAGAAGAAATCAACAGCTTAAACCCATAATATGTAAGGAAATTGAAACAGTAATGCAAAACCTCCCAGCCAAAAAAAGCCCGGGCCCAGATTGATTTACAACAGAATTCTATAAGACTTTTAATATTTTTTTTAATTTTATTTATTTTTGTATGTGTAAGAATGTACTGTCTGTATGTAGGTCTCTGCACCCGTGTCGTGCAATGCCGCGGAGGTCAGAAGAGGGTCTCGGATTCCCCTGGAACTGGAATTCTCCTGGAACTGGAGTTATAGATGGTTCTTAGCCGCCATGTGGGTGCTGGGGTTCGAACCCGGATCTACTGCAAGAGCAGTCGGTGCTCTTAACCGCTAGGCTATCTCTCCAGCTCTTTATAAGACTTTTAAAGAAGATCTACAACCAATATTATTTCAATTACTCATAATTATCAGAGAAAACCCCAAGGCTGTTGCATCCATTGACTAATGATCACAGACAGACTTTGTGCATTGCCCAAGCCCAAGTGGCATATCTACAATACAACCTCTATACTTAAGGTTCATGCAACATAGAACAAGAGATAAAGAGGACGCTAATAAATCTCTCAGCTGTCAATGACACTCCCTCATGCAACAGAGGGCCAGGAACACAAAAGGGCACCCTGGCCAAAGCATGGAGATCAGGAGTCTGCAAAGTGTGGGTGCTCAGACAGGGCTCCTATATTAAGTAAGCTTCACTCACCCAGGGCTCAGGGACCAGTGCAGAAGAGGGCGTGGAAAGATTGTAAGAGATAGGAAGGAGGTGCACGTCCATATGGAAACAGAATCCTACGAGCTCCTAGAATCCTGCTCACATGAACCTATGGCAGTGGTGTTAGCATGCACAAGACCCATGCAAACTTGACAAAACCCAGCATAGAACTGAGGAAATGGGCAGCAGGACCTAATCTTAGCAGAAGAAATATTGGCAGCTGACTACTTCTGGGTGAGGAAGAGCTGGTCTTCTTAAAGTGAGGGACACTGGACGAGCTGACTCAACCTCAGTGGATGAACTTACACCGAGGAACATCTGGGGATACTAACTTGACACAAGGAACCTTGGCACAGAGTGTATGGATTGCAATGGGGGGGGTGGCTGTGGGAGAGCGCCAGTGGGGAAGGGGGCAAACGAGTGATTAAGGCTGATTGAGGTGTTCTGCATGAAGTACACAAAAATTTAATGAGAAAATAAAATAGTTAAATAAATAAATACATAAATAAATAAATAAATAAATAAATAAATGTCCACTGTGTTGTGATTTCCCTTGCAACCTGAAGAATTCTCCTTTCTCCTGAACTGGGTCTCCCTTCTAGACCTGGGCTCTCATTGCTCCTGCTCTTTCTGCCCCATTTCTCCGGACCACCCTCTTAGTCCAGACTTCCCACTGTGTTCTGGTCCCTTGCACCCATACTAGGTGGATACTCCAGCTTTATTGGTTAGAGCCTCCCTCCCCCAATCTTGCTCTTGGTCCCCCTCCTGGTCTGCCTACCACAAAAGCAGGCAAGTGTTGGTAATTCTAATATCTGATAAAATAGATTTAAAATGAAAAATATCAGAAGAAATAAAGAAGGTCACTTCGTTCTTTTTTTACATTTTTAATTTATTTTTCAATATATATATTTTGTACAAGATTATCAAATCTAGACCCGTGCTCCCCACCCTATGTCCCCACCCCACCAGAGCTCATGTATTCTGCCAAACATGCTTTTCATCTCTTTATCAGTCTTTCTTGATATTCTCCATGTGGAAGTTGGCTGTTTTGAGCAGAAGTTCACTGTTTCAGTCAGTTCTTCGATGCAGTCCTTTCTGTTGTTGTTGTTGTTGTTGTTGTTTCCAATATGCATCACTCCCAACTGCTTGGACAAAAGCTCAAGGGGGCATGCACAAGAAATACTTTCAACTATGTAATTGGCACTAGCATCCACAGATGAGGGATACCATTCTTCGTTTGTTTTTCTGGGTCTGTGTTACTTCACTCAGCATGATGTCCTCTAGCTCCAGCCGTTTTCCTGCAAATCTCATGATGTCATCTTTCTTTACTGCTGCATAGAACTCCATTGTGTAGATGTACCACATTTTCTCTATCCACTCATCAGTTGAGGGGCATTTGGGTTGGTTCCAGCTCCTTGCTATTGTGAAGAGAGCTGTGCTTCAGGTAGTCTTGGGAGGTCTCCTGGTCACTTCATTCTTATCAAAGGACCAAGATGCTATTACAATCATGAACATATTTCAACCAAACTCTGGTGCACCCAATTTCATAACAACAGTACTTCAGGACAATATAACACAAATTAATCAAGACTCAGTCATTGTAGGTGACTTCATTACCCCATTATATCCAATAGGTAGGTCAACTCGACAAAGAATAAACAGAGATACATCTGAATTAAATGATATCTTAAATAAAATTGACCTAACAGACATCTGCAGAATATTCCACCAAAGTACCAAAGAATACACTTTTTACTCAGCAGCACATAAAAGTTTCTCTAAAATTGACAACATAAACCAAAATAATTCCATGCATTTTATCAGACTACAATGCAATAAAGTTTGTAATCAACAGCAAAGGAAAGTCTAATAATTTCACAAACTCATGGAGATTAAACAACACACTCCTGAATGACGAATGAGTCAAAGAAGAAATTTAGAAAGAGATAAAATTATTCCTAGAACTAAATTAAAATGATAATACAACACAACAAAACCTCTGGGACATTTAAAAGCAGTCCTGAGAGGGAAACTTATAGCTCTAAGTGCCTACATTAAAAAAATCAGAAAGAGCACACATAAATGGCTTTAAAGTACAACTCAAGACTCTGAAAAGGCAAGAATAAACCAAACTGAAGCCTACCTAATACACTAGAAGAAATAACAAAAATCAGAGCAGAAATAAATGAAATAGAAACAATAAAAATAATCAATGAATTTAAGAGCTGGTTCTTGGAAAAGTTAAAAAGATGCATGGACTCATAGCCCAGTTAACCAAAAGAAAGAAAGAGCATATTCAAATTAACAAAAGCAGAGATGAGCAGGAAAACATCATAAAAGACACCAAAAATTTCTTATACTGTATTAAATTTGAAAATCTCAAAGAAATGAATGAATTTTAAATTCACAGAAACCACTAGAGTTCAACCAAGAAGAGATCAACAGCTTAAATAAGGAAATTGAAGCATCAATACAAGACTTCTCAGCTAAAATCCCAGGCCCACATGGATGCACAGGAGAATTCTAATAGACATTGAAAGAAGGCCTGCAACTACTACTTGTATTAAAAAAGATAGATATAGAAGGAGAACTTCCAAACTCCTTCTATGAAGCCAGTATCACTCTAATACCCAAACCAGGTAATAACACAAGAAAAAAGAAAACTATAGGCCCATATCTTTAATAAACATAGATGTAAAGATTCTGAACAAAATACTCACAAACAACATACAGACAAAAACCAAAAGATCATCTATCATTATCAAGTCGGCTTTATCCAGAGATGAGGGGATGGTTCAAAATACATGTCAATAAATATAATAAATAATATAAATAAGTTTAAAGACAAAAATCTTGTAGTCACCTTAGTAGATGCAGAAAAGGCCTTTGGCAAAATCCAAAGTGCACTCGTGTTAAAGTCCTAGAGAGAATCAGATTTGAGGGAACGTATCTCAACATAATTAAAACTATACACAACAAACCTACACCAATATCATTCTAAATGGATAAAAACTGGAAGCATTCTCATTAAAATGAGGAACCAGACAAGGCTGACCTCTATCTCCACTCTTTTTCACTATAGTGCTTGAAACTCTTGCTAGGACAATAAGAAAAGAGAAGGAAACTGAAGGAGTACTAATTGAAAAAGAAGATGTCAGATTATCACTATTTGCAGAAGATGTGTTATTATACATAAGAGATCCCAAAATTCCACCAGAAACCTGCTAGAAATGATCAATATGTTTTCCAAAGTGGCAGGTTACAAAATCAACTTACAGAAATCAGTAGCCTTTCTATATACCAATAACAAGTAATCAGAAAAAAATTCATGGAAATGCTCCCATTCACAATATCTTCAAAAAATAAAATATCTATGAATAAACCTAGCCAAAGACAATAAAGATCTCTACAATGAAAAATTTTAAATCTTTAAGAACGAGATAGAAGAAGACACACAGATGGAAGGACCTCCCATGTTCATGCTCATTGATTGGCATAATTAAGAGTGTGAAAATGACAATCATACCAAAAGTATTCTACACATGCAATGCCAATCAAAATCACCATGACATTCTTCACAGATCTAGAAAAACATCATCCTAAGATTCATATATAATCATAAAAGAGCTCAGATAGCCAAAGTTATCTTGGGCAAAAAGAGCAATGTTGGAGATTTCAACACCAGATTTCAAGCTATATCACAAAGCTATTATCATAAAAACAGCATGGTACTGGCACAAAAAAGAGACATGTAGACCCATGGAATGCAGTAAAAGTCCTAAAGTGCATGTAATTTAAGCCACCTGATATTGACAAAGGTGCCAAGAACACACAATGGAGGAAAGATAGCATCTTCAACAAATTGTGTAGCAAAACTGGACCTCCACATGTGGAAGAATGAAATTAGACCCTTATCTTTTGCCCTGCACAAAAGTCAACTCCAAATGGATCAAAGACCTCAATATGAAACCTGAAACTCTGAAACTGCCAAGAAAACATAGGCAGTACCCTACAAGATATAGGTGTAGGAAAGGACTTTCTAAATTACACATCAGTTGCTCAGGCATTAAGTGGACCCTAATTAAACTGAACAGCTTCTGTACAAAAAAAGAAACAACCAAGGAAGTGAAGAGGGAACTCACTGAGTGGGAGAAAAGCTTTGTCTGCTACACATCCAACAAAGGATTGATATCTAAAATATACAAGGCACTCAAAAGCAAAACAATATATGATGCAATTAAAAGACCTTAAAAAGTGCTCGATACCCTTAATAATTAGAGAAATGCAGACCAAAACCACTTTATGATTTCATCTTACTCCAGGGCTAAGTTCAAGAAAACAAAATGCTGGTGAGGATGGGGAGAAAGGAGAATGCTCATTCACTGCTGGTGGGAATGCAAACTTGTACAACCCCTATGGAAAGCAGTACTGAGAACTCTTTAAAAAACTAAAAATGAATCTACCATATGATCCAGTTATTCCACGGCATATGTACAAAGCACTCATACTGCAGAGATTCATGTACATGCATGTTTGCTGCTGCTCTTTTCACAGTAGCTAAGATATGGAAATACTCTTAATGTCCCTTAAGTGACAAGTGGATAATGAAAATGTGGTATTTACACAATAGAGTTCTACTTGGCAGTTAGAAATTATGAAATTTACAGGTAAATGGACAAAGCTAGAGACTTTTATACTATACGAACTAATATACTCAGAAAAGCAAGTGATGTATGTTCTCCCTCATTTGCAGATCAATGAACCAATCCTTTACATGTGAGTATATGCTGATGCAATAGCAGAAGCCAGGAAAATGGGAAGGAAGGGCAAATGTAAAGGCAAAGAAAGAGGCTGAGAGAAGGGGATAGTAGGAGATAGATGTTACCAAAGGGAAATGGGGGAAATGAAGGTATTCAAATGGGAAGAGAGGAGGGGAGGACATATGGTACGCTATGGGAGTAAAGGAAAAGAAGGAACGCAAGATGGGGGAAAATAGGAGACAGGTATTATCAAGGGGGCACCTAAACTGGGGAGGGAGGAGGGAGGTTAGATTGGGAGAGAGGGGGGAGAGATAAATAAAGCTTAGGTGGCAGAGGGAAATATAAAATAGTCTCATATGTGGATGCTAGTACCAATAACCCAGTTATAAATATTTCTTGTGGAGAGGGATGCATATTAAAAGAACAACAACAGAAAGATTGCATCAGAAAACTGACTGAAATGGTGACTCGGGAAGGGTGGGAGGGGTGGGAGAGGGACATGGGTGTATATTCGATTGGTGCATATTTAATTGATGTGAGTTCAACAAGTATCCAGTTTTGCCCAGACTCTGTCTACAGGATACATGGTGTTTTAGGACTTAGTAAAAGTAAATATGTGCATATTAAACAACATTGGTTTAAAGGCTGATAAAAACGGTAATGTATCTGAGTTAATTGGTGATATAAATTGCTGTTGTCCACATTAGCTTTAATTAAAAACTGTATAACAATTACTTTGGGATTGGTATAAACAAATGTTCTCTATAATTTTGCTGTCATATAGTATCACCTGGTAGCAATCTCTTTCACCTATAGGATGATTTAATTTAAAAATAAAGTTTGTTTCCCAAGTTAATCACATACAGTAACCCAAAACAGCATGGGTGAACTTGATGAAATCTGTGCCTTGATTCCACCCTATAGGTATGTATAAAACAACTGCTTTTTTGAGACTCATGGGTCAAAAATAAAAACCTTAAATAAAAAAGGGGGATATAGATAGATATGAAAACTTTTTGTCAAAAAACCTTGCAACCCAAATCTTAAAACTAACTATGGGAAAGGATTTGTATGTTCCAACAGGCCAGAGTATCACCAACTTAATGGCTGAGAAAGAAAATGCAGCTTTGCAGTGAGTAGGATGTACCAGAAAGTGCCAGCAGAAGGATTGACTCCTCTGGGCATTGAAGGGAAGAAATGCCTCAGATTGCTGCAGACATCAGGCCCCTCTGTGGATCCTACTAGTAACAACTATTTTTAATGATTCCTAACGAAGCTTACCTTCTAGGTGCTGCAAAGGTTTTAATACAAGAGACTTTCTTAACTCCCCCCCCATAGAATAAAGAGAAATATGATGATGATGAGGTCGTTCTCCAGCTGTAGATTGGAGCCAGCTGTTATAGAGGTATTCTCTTGTAAAATCAGTAAAACTGCCTTCTTTAATTGACTAATGGACATAGAAACTGTGAAAAGGATTATTCTCTATTCAGAACCAAATATAATGCTAAAGTCTCCTTAAGCTATGCACTTAAACAAAATATATTAATACAGGAGCTCTGACATCAACAATGGATTATTCTACCAAGGAGATGTTGGCCAGGGGATCCAAGCCCCCACAAATGGTAAAGGCTCCTTGCCTCCAAACTGGGATATCTGCAGGAAGAGAGGCGATAAGGCCCTGCTGTTGAAGACCTGATATAAACATGGGAAAGATGTATGGAGACCGCACTTGCAAGTATACAGATGGTCTCTGGAATGCCAGAGAGTGTTACCAAAGACCACTAAACCAATAAAGCAAATATAGGTCTCCTTGAGTCAAGCAAGACTCCTCCGTCAGCACCAGCTACACCTCATCTGCCTGGAAATACTGTGCAGCAGTGGCAGCCATATGTCTGTATATCCCAAATCTAATTGGCTATTAGCTCTCTCCTTGGAGGAATAACCCACGGCTGATGCCACAAGCTTACATCCTCTAATGGTTAGGAGATGTTATAAACCACACGAAGACCCTGCCATACTTAACAGAAGAAAATGTAAATCATGAATTAACATACCATCCAAACATCTGTGTCTATACCAAAGAAACCTACCATAACAATTAGTACTGTTTAAATACCTATATATCTAATTGTGTGTGCTTCATTAGTAGGATCGAAAGGCTATATATTATACTGTTTAATACCTAAATATCTAATTGCATGTGCTTCATTAGTAGGATCGAAAGGTTATGCCTGGACAAGCTGGCAGCCCATGAAAGAAAACAGCCAGAACTGACTAGAGACCAAGACATCAGCTCCAGAGAAAGTAGAGTGTTTTGCTTCTCATCCACCTGTGCCCCTTTTCTAAGCCTAGGGAACAATCTGCGGAAGAGGGGGCGTGGTAGAATGTAAGGGCTTCGATTGGGGTTAATGGTGAAACTACAACAATATAGACTGGACACTCATTTGATCAACTTGATTGAACATACAAGCCCCCCCTGCTGGATGGTGGGACCCATGAGCTGTGTGGGTTTGGGCACAACTGCTTGCAAATTGGTTTTACATGAAGGATGCTTGTACTCACAGATTATCACTTATTGTTAAAAAAAATGAAAACAAAACAAAACAAAAAAACAGAGAAAGATGCAGAAAAGTTATGGCAGAATGCATGCTCTAGGATGGGTAGGGGTGGGGTGGGGGGAAGGGAAGGGGATATATGCCTGAACTGAATTGGAAAATGATGTATGAAATACATAAAGCATCAATAAAAAAAATAAAAAATAAAAAAATAACCAAAAAACCTACTGATAAGTAGACATAAAATATCTGAACATGAGTGCATAAGCATACCTGAAGGCTACATAACAAAGAAAACAGTGCCAGAAATCTCTGTTTGAGTTGTTGATCAGGGTAGTTCAGAGACTTGTAAAATAACAGGGGCTATTGACACAGCCCTTGATTTATCTCAAGAACTTGAAGATAAAACCTCCTGTTGAAGACAGGACATGCCTTGGAAACATGCCTTGGAGGAATGGAGGAGGAACTGTCATGGAAGCCTTCTCCCTGAAGGCTAGCTTTCGTAGTTTGAGAGGACTCTATGCAAGCTGCTAAGGGAGAAAAATCAATCAATGGTCCAACCAGCTCCAAAGCCCAATAACCACAATGACTGGCACAGCAAACTATCTGTGTAGGTGTAATAGTGGCACTTTTATCTAAAGGCAATCAGCAGCTGTCTAATTGGACTTAAAGTTCTTTCAATGACAGGGAAATCATTGGTGGGAGCATAAATATATTCAAATACCTATTACCGGAGAGTTCATAGATCCTAGAGAAAACCCTATCTCTGTCATTTATGGATAATGAAATTTCTTATTGTATGCTAATATTTATAGATAAATATACCTACAACATTCATCAAAGAAGATTCTTTTCAAAACAGATGAAGGCTACTGCAGAATCCCATAACTAGTAAACACAGAGAATATGTGTCTGAGAGAGGCCCACCCCTAAATGACACATCTATAGTGGAATCTCTACACCTAAGGCTCATGTAACATAGCAGAACAGGGGATACAGAGAATGCTAATACATCCCTCACTGCTCATCAGAGAATCTTCCTCACACAACAAAGTGGGATTCAAAAAGAAAGCCACAAGTGGTTAAGTTTTAGACAACAATAGACTGCAGAGTGTGTATCCCTGGATGTGACTCCTATATTAAACCGCACCCCCCTCAGGGACCATTTCAGAAGAGAGGGCTGAACAATTGTAAGATCAAAAATTGGTGTATAAACCTAAGGAAACAGGCTTTCTGGTCACTGGGAACTTGCTGATATGAACTTGAGCAATGGTGACAACATGCACAAGACACATGCTGACTCATTCAGACAAAAACCCAGCATAGAACAAGGGAAATGGGCAGCAGACCCAAGCCTAGCTGAAGAACTATTGGCAACTGATACTGCTGGGTGAGGGAGAGTAGATATTCTTTTTTTTTTTTTTTTATTTCTGTATGTGTTTGAACGTCCTGTCTGCATGCAGGTTTGTGCACCCGTGTCGTGCAATGCCACAGAGGTCAGAAGAGGGTGTTGGATTCCCCTGGAACTGGAGTTCTCCTGGAATTGGAGTTTTGGACGGTTCTCAGATGCCATGTGGGTGCTGGGGATTGAACCCGGGTCCTCTGTAAGAGCAGTCGGCACTCTTAATCGCTAGGCCATCTCTCCAGCCCCAAGAGATAGATATTCTTTAAGGGAGTGACTCTAGATAGGCTGACTAGACTCCAGTGGATGAACTTTTACACAAAGGCATCTGTATATAAATTCTTGACCAGCTAGAACTTAACATATATGATAGAATACATAAAATCTAGTGGGTGGTGATATGGAGGAGGGAGTCTAAATTGGGTTAACATCCATTATATGAAAATACACAAAAACTCAATAAAAGTATTTTTCACTTTTTTTGTCTTTTTGAGACAGGGTCTCCCTGTAGCTCCAGCTGTACTGGAACCTGCTATATAGACCAGGCTGGCCTTGAACTCACAGAGATCAGCCTGCCTCTGTCTCCCAAGTGCTGGGATTGCAGGCCTGTACTACCATGCCTGGCCTTATAAAAGTATTTTTTAATGCACTACCACAGGAAGCTTTGGATCCCATTTAAATATAACAGAAGCCTGAGCATCTTTGAAACCTCGAGGGGAACAGCTGTACAGACAGCTTTCTTTTAAGTACTGAAATTTTGGAAAGGAGTCACGGTTCAAGGGAGCCTTTCTCAGACATTTGATATTACTGAATTAGTTGTTTTGGAAGTCAGGCTGTGATGCTTCTTAGCTCTGCTCTACACTGGGAGTGAGTAGAACATAGAGCATATCCAGGAAGAACGGATTTCAAGCTGGGCAAGCTTGGGTGCATTCTTTATGGACTCTGAATACTGCTGCCTCAGTTGAGGACTGGGGTGATTAACACTCATTTCGTGACATATTTGTGATTATTAAAGATGATGCATATGTGTTTAACCAATTACCAGGGATAGGATTAGCTGTTGCTATTACTACTATTCCTCTCTCTTTTCTTTAGCATAGCATATAACAGGCAATAGATACTCAGTAAACAGCACCATGTAAACTGAGGTTCAAGGTTAAAAAAGATGTGGAAAATGTGTGCTCCACACTTGGAATTGTATGATCAACTCTCATGAAATAGCCCTCACCTTTTAAATTAATGGAAATTGTGTTTCAAATTCAAAGAGAGATTAATTTTCCTGTCAATGCACAAAAATAACAACTCACCTCCAGAACGGTTCCATGTTTTATCACATACAGTGAGATTATTCAGCTGGAAAAGTGGCAGAATATGGAATCTTGATCCTAAATTTTGTGATATTTCTTCTCCCTCACCTATGTATTGTCTCAAGTATTTGGAGATGCACTATAGGGCTGTCTTCAGTAAAATTACTTCTATAAGTTTACTTATAAAAGATGGGTAAGCATATCCTATAGCCAAGAATTGTTTTGTGCTTAGATACTAACTCCTGTCTCCCACAACTGGTCTCCATGTGCTATAATATTACCAAATTCAAGAGAACAGGACCTGGATTGCACAGGTAGTGGGGTATCTGATATGGTAGGAACTCACTTATAATCCCGTTCTACTAAAAATTAACCCTGAGTTTATACAAAAATATTATGTTCCGAATTTCAGGAAACATTGTTATGCCCTTTATTACCAAGTACCAAATAAACATTCCATCCCTATAGTAGAAACTTTTATCTTCTTATAAACCATACTCAGTAGAGGACTCCAGAGGGATTTCGCTCATCTTGAATGTTCTTTGTTTCTATCCAGTTACACTGTACTTGGCTTCTCCTTGCTGTAGAATACTGAGCTCCAGTCTAAACTCAGCTTATTCAGGTTCAATGACCTTGGTCCCAATCAAACATAGCTTGGGACCTGTTAGAGTCGCCACCCTTTAGATGTTTACTCTTTCCTGTGGATAATGGCCCACATCTCATACCTTTCCTGTCTCTAACAGAGTCCAGCTGCAATGAATCCAAGACAAGATGGCATTATGTTCCTAGTGGCTGGATTGGTAGAGAAATAGAGACTAGAGCTTTGCTAAAGAAAACTCTTTCTTTGAAGCTACCAAGTTTTGAAAAATAGCATAGAGAGCTCTTGTCACAGATTTGGAATATCTTGTCTCTCTTGTCTCCTGAACTCCAATACAGTATCTATAACTGACCATGGGAAAGCAGTATTGCATATGGTATGAGACCTTTGCTGAAGAGTTTATCTTTTAGCTCTCTAAGTGGTCCTTCTAGACGGTTGCACATGGGAAGTTTCATTTGGGATTTACCAATAGAATTTTGGCCTCCTCTCCTAAAAACAGGACAAGAATGGCATTAATTTTCTACTTTTCTTTGCTGCCAGGAAAGCTCAGGGGTAATATCCAAATAATAGTAAAGTTTGTGGTTAGTATATTTGCCTCCTCTTCCTTATCTTTGTTCTGATTTTCTGTTTTTATCATTTTTAAGGTGGTTGAAATAATTTTTGAAGAGAGATAGGGTAAAAATAATCCATCCTGTAGGCAGATCTATAAGTGAAACTTAAAATTTTTCCAAAGCTTTCAGAAGCACTGTCAGAAAGAGAAAAGCCCCACGTCTTACACTATTCTTGGGGAATAAAGGGGACAGATGAACCTTTGTCTAGTCTGAAATCCATGGCCTAGAGTTAAGGCTCTTAAATTTCAAGGTGCAGAATTCCTTGGAGGGTTTGTTAGGAGATAGTCCCCAGGCCCACCCCTAGAATTTAGATTCAGTAGACATGGAAGTTGGCTTGAATGTTTATTGTTTTATTTATTCTTGTTTTTCCGTACTGGAGATGGAACTTGGGGCTGTCTGTATGTTAAGTAGGAGCTTTACCACAGAGCTACATGTTCATTCCTAAATATTTCCATTTCCACAAAGCTCCCACGTAATTCCAATGCTGCTTTTAGGAACCCAGGCTGAGAACTACTGGCCTGATTCCTGTCTTCTTGAGGGGAGGGGGATGTTAGTGGGGAATACAGGTTCTCACTGAGTTGACCTCATGATCTTCCAGTCTCAAACTCCTGAGTGTTGAGATCAAAGATATGCACAAATATTAGAGAGATATATCAGTTAAGAAGTTGCTATAAAGTGTTCTTAAGCAGAAGGACAAAATAAAAGTAACAGAGTTTGTATCAAGAATATAGAGATTTTGGGATAGAGAGATGGCTCAGTGGTTAAGAGCATCGACTGCTCTTGCAGAGGACCCGGGTTCAATTCCTAGTACCCACATGGTGGCTAAGAACCAACTTTAAGCCGGGCATGGTGATGCATGCCTTTAATCGTCACACTTGTGAGGCAGAGACAGGCAGATCTATGTGAGTTCAAGGCCAGTCTGGTCTACAGAGTGAGCTCCAGGCCAGCTGGGGCTATAGGGAGACCCTGTTTTATATATATATATATATATACATATATATATATATATATAATATATATATGTATATATATATATATACACATTTAAGGAAATAGGGGTGAAAAAGAATAGCTGGACAGAAGCTGGCGACCTGGCACTGCCTGGAATGAGAGTGTGAAGTTTAGTTCAATCCTGAAATAAAAATCAGGTGGGGAAGGCCAGGTGAGCAATAGCATGAGATCTGAGCAGTCAGGAAGCAGAAATTTAATGAAGCTAGTTCTCAAAATGCATCATCCAAGGAGCTTAATCAGACATCATGCTGAGTGAAGTAACACAGTCCCAGAAAAACAAACGAAGAACAGTATCCCTCATCTGTGGATGCTAGTGCCAATTACCTAGTTGTAAGTATTTCCTGTGCATGGCCCCTTGAGCTTATGTCCAAAGCAATTGGGAGTGATGCATATTGGAAACAACAACAACAACAACAACAGAAAGGACTGCATCAAAGAACTGACTGAAACAGCAAACTTCTGCTCAAAACAGTCAACTTCCCCATGGAGAATATTGAGAAAGACTGAGAAAGAGATGAATAGCATGTTTGGCAGAATGCATGAGCTCTGGAGGGGTGGGGAAATGGGGGGGACATGTGTCTAGATTTGAAAGAAAATATATATGTAAATAAATAAATTAAAAAATTCATAAATGAAATATAAAGAGTTCTGGTGGGTAGAGGCAATGAACTCTTTCAAAGAACAGTGAGGGGTAACAGAAATTGTAATGAATTTTTAATGTGAAATCAAAAGGCTTGATTGTACATTTTTGTTTTCCTCTGCACTGGGAATTAATTCCAGGACCTCACCTGGGCGACACAAGTGCTCTACTCCAGCTCTGATTTAAGCTTCATAAGCAATGAGAATTCACTGAAGCTTTGAGTGAAGTGAGCTTGAGCATGTTGCATTTTCAGGTATCTTTTATCTGTTTAGCATTACTGGTTTCTTGTGGCCTACTCTCCATACAATCAGTGTAAAGGATGGGACAAGGCATTATAAAGAGTCATTAAAATGTATTAGTCAAATCCAGCCTTTGTGGGGAAGAGAGAGCCTTATTTTCAAGCCTAGACAATAAGTAAAATGACTAACAAACATAATGAAGTGTGGAGTCAGACACAGGTTTTGGAGAAGCGAGCTTTCTTTTAAAACAAGACAACAAGAAGAGAGGGGAAAAATTCAGTTTTATTGCCAGTTTTAGTTTAGCGAGGATAGTGTTGGTAGTGTAGAGTGAGTCTAATGGAGCCGGTGCTGAGGAATCAGAAAAGCATGGCTAACCTTCATGCCAGCCTGTCTCACTGATCCCATTGTGCCGAGTCATCTTCATAATAACAATTCCAGCATGTTGTAGCCGAAAGCCTCCTGCCATCCCATGTTCCAAACTTTGGGAACCTGCATCTCAGTCCCACATAATCATTTTTGAAGTCTGTTTGAGTTCAGCCTAGGTCCAGAGACCAGAGTGCTTCTAAAGCCTGCTGAGGGCCTGGAACTTAGCAGCCTAGTTATCTGGCAACCTTGGCAGGCCCTGCTAGCAGTGGTGGCGATGGCAACAGCAAAGCCCTCTGTCACCATACCCTGGTGGCTGGTCTTGCCAAGCGGGGTAAAAGTTAGGAAGGGCTTGAGCCAGGCAGTAACTCGCTTCCAGCAGAGTCTGAATGTAGCTGGTTGTGAACCAGGAGAAGACATTGCCGTTAGAACCAAGGCCAGCAGGAATGTCAAGGCAGAGGAAAATGTGGCTATGCAGAGAAAGTATAGTTCAGAACAGAAAATCTGGAAAGAGGTTTCAGTGCCCCCTGGTTTGGAGGTAGGACTATGACGCCACCTAGAACAGACGAGAATAAGAATTCCTTGGCAGTAAGAGAAGAAATGGAAGAGGGAGGACTGAAATAGCTAAGGTTTTTATTTTATGTGTGTGTAGTGTTATGTTCATGATTCTGTGTCTGTGTGATGCATATGTGTAGCATTGTATCCATGTTTATGTGCGTGTGAAGGTGTGAATGCACGTGTGTCCATGTTTTCCTTGATCACAGACCACATACTTTGTGAGACAGGGTCTTTCACTGAACGCAGAGCTCACAGATTGGCTAGGCAGTGTGCTATGGGGATCTGTCTGTGTCTACCACTGCACTGTGCCCCACTGCGAGGGTGATAGGAATGTGCCACCATGCTGAGACTTCATGTGGGCACTAGGTTCTCATGCTTGGACAGTAGGCATTTTAGCAACTGAGGCATCTCCCTGGCCCAAGGGCTAACTAAGATCTTGGGAGCTGAGGAGTTAGATCAGTGGGAAGAGTGCTCGCTGTGCAAGCTGGGGCACCTGAGTTTGTATCCCAAGGACTCAAGGAAAAGCTTGGCACAGCAGTTTACATTTGTAACATGGATCCCTGTAGCTCTTTGACCAGCCAGTCTAGATCAATCAGTGAGCTTCAAGGTCAGTGAAACCTTGTCTCAAAAAACTAAGGTAGAGACAGACAGATAAAAGAAGACAGCTGATTTTCACCTCTACCTTCACACATGTGCATGTGTACACACACACACACACTCACACACACACACACACACATACACACACACAAAGGGATAAAGTCTTTTGAGAACTGATAAAATTTGAGATTCTGGAAACTCCAGGGAAAAGCTAAAAGAGTTAGTCTTTAGAAAGAGATGACTGCAATGATGTATAGCAATTTAGAAGAAAATAGGGGTTCCATAGAAGACTTAAAGAGTGAAACAAAGAGAAACTAGTTCTTCATATATGAGTTGGCAGTAACTTAGACTAGCTTAAATGTTGATGCACTTCTGTGTGTCCATGCACACTCTTGATTTGCTACTGAATTTAAATCAGCATGGTTGATGGCTTAAGTTTCCCTAATTTTCCTGGTGTTCAGCTAATGTGGAGAACTGAGCAAGAGCTCTGATTTATGGAACTTTCTGGTTTCCTTGCTATAGAGAAGCTCTAGGAAAACAAAATAGAGTCATGAGATTGTATGAGACCAAAGTCATGAATGGTATGACCTAAAATAGGAAAGGGAATCCTATCAGATTGAAAGGTGGGCAACCTGGAAAGTAGCAAGGTAGCCCTCATCAGTCAGCTCTGAGGTAATCTAGCAGTAAAATCTACAGTGAAGAATGGGAGGAAAACAAAACCCTGCACTTGGAAAGTTATACTCTGAAAGTGGCTTAAGGTGAGGTATGGTGCCACATAGCTGTAATACACACACTAGGAAGATGGAAGCAGAAGGCTCAAATTCAATGCTAGCTTCTAGTGAAACCCTGTCTCAATAAATAAATATTTTTTATTAATTACTTTATTTTTTTCATTTTTTAACAATAAGTAATAATTTACGAGTATAAGCATCCTTCATGAAAAACCAATTTGCAAGCAGTTGTGCCCAAACCCACACAGCTCATGGGTCCCACCATCCAGCTGGGGGGGCTTGTATGTTCAATCAAGTTGATCAGATGAGTGTCTAGACTATATTGCTTTAGTTTCGCCATTCACCCCAATTGCAGCCCTTACATTCTATCACACCCCCTCTTTCAAAGATTGTTCTCTAGGCTTAGAAAAGGGACACAGGTGAGCGGGAAGTAAAACAGTCTACTTTCTCTGGAGCTGTTGTCTTGGACTCTGGTCAATTCTGGCTGTTTCCTTTCATAGGCTGACAGTTTGTCCAGGAATAACCTTTCAATCCTACTAATGAAGCACAAGCAATTAGATATATAGGTATTTAAACAGTACTAACTGTTATGGTAGCCAAGGGATCCAAGCCCCCCAAAAGGTAAAGGCTTCTTGCCTGTAAACTGAGATACCTGCAAGAAGAGAGGCGATAAGGCCCTGCTGTCGAAGACTAGATGTAAGCATGGGAAAGATGCATTGAGACCGCACTTGCAAGTATACAGTTGGTCTCTGGAATACCAGAGAGTGTTACCAAAGGCCACTAAACCAATAAAGCAAATATAGGTCTACTTGAGTCAAGCAAGACTCCTCCGTCAGCACCAGCTACGATTTACCTGCCTGGAAATACTATGCAGCAGTGGCAGCCATATGTCTGTATATCCCAAATCTAATTGGCTATTAGCTCTCTCCTTGGAGGAATAACCCACGGCTGATGCCACAAGCTTAAGTCCTCTAGTGGCTAGGAGATGTTATAAGCCACAGTAAGACCCTGTCATATTTTACAGAAAAAAACGTAATTCATGGATTAACATACCATCCAAACATCTGTATCTATACCAAAGTAACCTACCATAAATACATTTTTATAAAAGCTTGAGAATAGACAATAGAGAACTTGCTAATTAAATACCAATCAATGTGCCTGTGGAAAGCACTGGAGTGCCTACTATATGCAAAGAATAGTGGGTGTGGTTTTATTGTTGTTTTGTTTTTCATTTGCTATTTTATTAAGCTTTTGCAATTCTTGGCCAAGTCATGAATCACTATTAAGCCTATGTTACTGAGTAGCACTTTAGTGTTAAAAATTATTTTTTTTACTATTAACTATATTATAATATACATTTTTTACTTTCTATTATTATTATTATGATTATTAAACTTTTTCCATAGGTCATACATCATTTCTTAATCAAATCTAGAGTCGCTTCCCTTTCCATGCCCCCCACCCCACCTGAGTCCCTGCACTCTGCCATACATGTCCTGCATCTTTTTCCGAGTCTTTCCAGAGTATTTTTCAGTTCTTTTGTTGTTGTTCTCTCCAACTTGTATTGCTACACTATATATACATATATACATAGTTATATATATTCACAAATATATACATACATACATACACATATAACTTGAATTGGAGGATTTTTTTCCCCTAAAAGATGTCATGTTTTCCTTAAGGAAGTGCTCAAAGGTTCCTCGTTAGCAACCTCAAACAACCATCACTCCTGCATTTTTGCTCCACATGGGGGTCTTTCCCTCCCATGATCCCCCAAAATGAAATCCAGTAAGCATGCATCCTGTCTCAATCCCCCTTCACTGGCCTCTATGTTACAGCCTGGGCAGTCCAACAATGGCAGTCTATATTCTGATGAGGCTGACATCCCCTTTACTGTTTAGCCCACAAGCTGGGTATCTCAGTAGTCCCCATCTGTCATTGAAGGGTTGGAGGATTCTTGGAGAGACATGAGTCCTCAGTCCATATTGGAAGGTTAAAAAGCTCTGTCTCATGTCGTTGAGGAGTGCCAAAAGCGGTGGCAGCCACAGAGTAGATGCACTTGCCAGTAAGAATTGGAGGTAGGCCAAACAACAGTACTCTCTATTCTTTTTGTCTTTTTACTAAGATCTCAAGTTCCATGTCTGCAGTACAGTTTCTCTAGTCTTACTGATTATTTATATCTGGTTGTACTTTCCTTTTGGATGATTATGGCCACACAGCCCAGATTAACCAAGGCTTTTGTTTTCTCAAGGTCAATTGAGGATCTGGTCCTCAGGGGTCTCTCAGGGTTTTTTTTTGGGGGGGGGGAGCTCCTGCTCCTTTCAGCTTTTCATTTACCAGTTCCATCCACTCGAGGACAAAAGCAGGTCTTGCTAGACCAGGCTTCCTTTTCTTAAGCATGAGCAGACTTTCCTCTCTTTAGGCTGGGCACTGGCTAAAGTCCCATCAGTGACTCTCCAAAACCTCCCTGAACAGGAAGACTAGTGACCCACGTCTGTAGGACATTACAAGAGGTGCCACCATGCATAATCCCCTAAGACTTTGTTGATCTCTGAGAGCAAGGAACAAAGTTATCCCTTCGGTCCCTCGGCCAAATTGGTATGGGTATTAAGTATGGTCGTTAAGCACCCAGAGAGGCTCAGTTGCACCAGCCTATTACATTGCACCTCTATTAAAATTGTATCCTTGGAAACAAACTGTATGTTATTTCCATATCATATTTCTTGATTTGCATCTTTCCATTTCAATCCCATAATACTCTAAAAGATGCACACATCCCCTCCATCATGTACCAAAAACCCAAGGTCTGAAAATAAATGTTAGGTCGGCTCTAGAACCCGTTTAGGGATTCACAATACGAGAGCACAGTTATCTTTAAATCTTGAGGAATATAACATTAACATTGTTCAGATGGTCTTACAACTAGGTACTTGGCACTAGCATCCACAGATGAGGGATACCATTAGTCTTTTGTTTTTCTGGGACTGTGTTACTTCACTTAGGATAAAATCTTCTAGTTCCATCCATTTACCTGCAAATTTCATGATGTCATCTTTCTTTACTGCTGCATAGAACTCCATTGTGTACATGTACCACATTTTCTCTATCCACTCATCAGTTGAGGGGCATTTGGGTTGGTTCCAGTTCTTCGCTATTGTGAAGAGAGCTGAAATGAACATGGCTGTACATATATCTCTGTGGTATGAAGAGTCTGATGGATATATTCCCAGAAGTGGTATGGCTGGGTCAGGGGGTATGCTCATTTTGAGTCTTTTAAGGGTTCTCCATACTGCTTTCCATAGTGGCTGTACAAGTTTACATTCCCACCAGCAGTGGATGAGTGTTCCCCTTTCCCCACACCCTCTCCAGCATTTAGTATCATTTGTTTTCTTGATCCTTGCCAGCCTTATCGGGGTGAGATGATATCTTAAAGTGGTTTTAATTTGCATTTCCATAATTATTAGTGATGTTGAACACTTTTTAAGATGTTTCTCAGCCATCTCTATTTCCTTGCTTATGAAGTCTCTGCTCAGCTCTTTACTCCATCTTTTGAGTGAGTTATTTGTTTTCTTCTTTGTTTTTTGAATAGTTCATATATTCTGGAAGGTAATGCTCTGTCAGATGTATCAGCAGTGAAGGTTTCCTCCCACTCTGTGGGTTTTCTCTTCACTTCCCTGATTGTTTCTTTTGCTGTACAGAAACTTCTGAGTTTAATAAGGTCCTACTTGTCAATTGTCTAAAAATTAATTCTTAAAAACTATTTTATGGGTGGCTGGAGAGATGGCCCAGCGGTTAAGAGCACCGACTGCTCTTGCAGAGGACCGGGTTTGATCCCCAGCACCCACATGGCGGCCGAGAACCGTCTGAAACTCCAATTCCGGGAGAACTCCAGTTCCAAGGGAATCCTAGACCCTCTTCTGACCTCCGCGGCACTGTACGACACGGGTGCACAAACTTGCATGCAGACAGTACATTCATACACATACAGAAAGAAATAAAATTAATAAAAATTTAAAAAAAAACTATTTTATGGGGCTGGAGAGATGGCCTAGCGGTTAAGAGTGCCGACTGCTCTTGCAGAGGACCCAGGTTCAATCTCCAGCACCCACATGGTGGCTGAGAACCGTCTTTAACTCCAGTTCCAGGGGAATCCGACACCCTCTTCTGACCTCCACGACATTGCACGACACGGGTGCACAAACCTACATGCAGACAGAACATTCATACACATAAAAAAAATAAATAAAATAAAAAAACTATTTTATTTTCCCTTGGAAGATGATGTCTGTTTGACGTTTTCTGAATGTGGGTCTCTTGCTCAAGCTGCACTCAAATGCTTGAATCAAGTGACCCTTTCATCTCAGCATTCCAGGTAGCTGGTACTACAGGATGTATCATTGTGCCTACCTGTGGTGTAGCTTTCTTGTTGTATTCTGGAGTTTTCTTCCATTAAAAGGCGATATTCTGGTCATGACAAATGCTTAGTAAACTCTTCTTATGTAGGTGGCCCTCAGCATGACAGTGACTTTGCCAGAGTCAGCCTGCATCTCGGTATCCTCCTCTTCATACAGCTCAGGAGCTCCACTAGCACAGCTTGTATCACCCTGAACTGTGGCATCAACTTTGGGCTGTGAGCCCTCCTGCAGAGCTGGGGCAGGCTTCTCTGGATCCCTCCACAGGTGGTTTCCAAATCCTCCTTCCCCTTCACTTCAGAAGCCACTGGAGAGCTCCCTCCCATGACAGAGTATCCTGAAATTTGCAGTTTATCAACTTGCCAAGCTCTAGATAAAGCCTGCCCTTGTAAATAATCAGATGGCTCTGCTCCCTGATTTCTAGAAAACAGCCTCATACACACCATCATCGTTAGCATCCCCCTCCACTCCACTTCACCATCTAAATCCTCCAACCTGGTATTTCTCTTCAATATATAGATCACCTTTTCTTTCTGAGCAATGGGGAAGGCTTCAGGTTCTACTTTAGACTCCAATATTCTTCATGTGGAAGTTGACTGTTTTGAGCAGAAGTTCACTGCTTCAGTCAGTTCTTTGTTGCAGTCCTTTCTGTTGTTGTTGTTGTTGTTGTTTCCAATATGCATCACTCCCAACTGGTTGGACAAAAGCTCAAGGGGCCATGCACAAGAAATACTTACAACTAGGTAATTGGCACTAGCATGTATCTCTGCAGTGGCATGAGTCTTGAGGGTACATGCCTAGGAGTGGTATGGCTGGGTCAGGTGGCAAGTTCATTCCAAGTCTTCCAAGGGTTCTCCACACTGCTTTCCATAGTGGCAGTATGAGTTTACATTTCTACCAGCAGTGGATGAGTGTTCCCATTTCCCCACAACCTCTCCAGCACTTGGTATCATTTGTTTTCTTGATCCTAGTCAGTCTTATTGGAGTAAGAGGATATCTTAAAGTGGTTTTGATTTGCATTTCCTTAATGATTAGTGATGTTGAGCAGTTCTTGAGGTGTTTCTCAGACATCTCTAATTCCTCGCTTGTGAAGTCTCTGTTCAGTTCTTTGCTCCATCTATTGAGCGGGTCGTTTGTTTTCTTTTTTCTTTGTTTTTTGAGTAGTTTATATATTCTGGAAATCAATGCTTTGTCAGATGTATCTGCAGTGAAGGTTTCCTCCCACTCTGTGGGATTTCTCTTCACTTCCTTGATTGTTTCTTTTGATGTACAGAAGCTTTTGAGTTTGATGAGGTCCCATTTGTCAATTGTCGACCTTAATTCTTGTGCAGCTGCTGTCTGATTTAGGAAGTCTTTTCCTACGCCTATGTCTTGTAGTCTGCTGCCAACTTTTTCTTCTATCACCTTCAGAGTTTGGGGTTTCACGTTGAGGTCTTTAATCCATCTGGAGTTGACTTTTGTACAGGGTGAGAGGTAGGGGTTTAATTTCATTCTTCTACAAGTGGTGATCCAGTTTTGCCAACACCACTTGCTGAAGATGCTGTCTTTTCTCCATTGTGGTTTCTTGGCCCCCTTGTCAAATATGAGATGGCTGAAATTGTATGTGCTCAGATTTGGATCTTCGGTTTTGTTCCATTGGTCAACAGGTCTGTTTTTGTGCCAGTACCAGGCTGTTTTTATGACTATAGCCCTGTAGTATAGTTTAAAATCTGGTATAGAGATCCCTCCTGTGTAGCTCTTTTCACTCAGGATTGATTTGGCTATTCGGGGTCTTTTGTTTTTCCAAATGAATTTAAGAACTTTTGTTTCCAAGCCTGTGAAGAAACTCTTGGGGATTTTGATTGGGATTGCATTAAATCTATACAAGAGTTTTGGTAAAATGGACATTTTTACAATGTTAATTTTCCCAATCCATGAGCATGGGAGGTTTTTCCATCTTCTGAGGTCTTCTTCAATTTCTTTCTTTAAGGGTTTAAAATTTTTGTTGTAGAGGTCTTTGGTGTCTTTGGTTAGGTTTGTTCCTAGGTATCTTATTGTTTTTGAGGCTATTGTGAGTGGGAAGGTCTCTTTGAATTCTTTCTCCAGTTGCTTGTTCTTGGTGTAAAGAAAGGCCATTGATTTTCTAAGGTTAATTTTGTATCCTGCCACTTTGCTGAAGCTGTTAATCGTTTCTAGGAGTTTTCTGGTGGAGTTTTTTGCATCCCTTAAGTAAACAATCATATCATCAGCAAATAGGGATAGTTTGACTTCCTCTTTTCCAATTAGTACTCCTTTAATATCCTTTTCTTGCCTTATTGCTCTAGCAAGTGTTTCAAGCACTATATTGAAGAGGAGTGGTGATAGGGGGCAGCCTTGCCGAGTTCCTACCTTTAAAGGGAATGTTTCTGTCATTTCCCCATTTAGGATGATATTGGCTGTGGGTTTCCTGTATATGGCTTTGATTACATTGAGGAATGATCCCTCCAATCCAATTCCTTCTAGGACTTTAAGCATGAAGGGATGCTGGATTTTGTCAAAGGCTTTTTCAGCATCAATTGAGATGATGGTGTGGTTTTTGTCTTTGATTCCGTTTATGTGTTTGATGATGTTTATTGATTTTCGTATGTTGAACCATCCCTGCATCTCTGGTATGAATCCAACTTGGTCATGATGGATGATCTTCTTGATGTGGGTCTGTATGCGATTTGCCAGTATTCTGTTTAGAATTTTGGCATCTGTGTTCATGAGGGAGATGGGTCTATAATTCTCCTTTTTAGTTGTATCTTTGCCTGGTTTTGGTAATAGAGTGATGTTGGCTTCATAGAAGGAATTTGGGAGAGTTCCCTCTGATTGTATACTTCTAAACAGTTTCAGAAATAATGGTTGTAGGTCTTTTTGAAATGTTTTATAGAATTCTGCTGTGAAACCGTCTGGGCCTGGGCTTTTTTTAGTTGGGAGGCTTCTTACTACATCCTCTATTTCTTCATATGTTATGGGTCTGTTTAAGCTGCTGGTCTCCTCTTGGCCAAGCTTTGGTGATTCCCAAGATTTCAGATATTCATCCATTTCTTCTAGATTTTCAAACTTGGTAGAATATAGGTTCTTGTAATATTCCCATATAATTTTCTTGATCTTTTCCTTGTCCGTTGTGATATTTCCCTTTTCATCACAGATTGTATTGATTTGGAGTTGTTCCTTCTTTCTTTTTGTTAACTGGGCTAGAGGTCTGTCTATCTTGTTTATTCTTTCAAAGAACCAACTTTTGGCTTCATTGATTTTTTGTATTGTTTTCTTTGTTTCTATTTCATTGATTTCTGCTCTGATTTTTGTTATTTCTTCCTGTCTGTTGCGTTTAGGGTTCATCTGTTGTTGCCTCTCAAGTGCTTTTAGCTGTAGTGTTAGATCATTCACTTGTGCTCTTTCTGTTTTTCTAATGTAGGCACCCAGGGCTATAAATTTCCCTCTTAGGACTGCTTTTAAGGTATCCCATAAGTTTTGTTGTGTTGTATTGTCATTGTCATTCAGTTCCAGGAATGTTTTTATTTCTTTCTTTATCTCTTCCTTGACCCATTCATTATTCAAGAGTGTGTTGTTTAGTCTCCATGTGTTCTTGTAGGCAGGAGGGCTTGTCCTGGTGTTGATGTTGAGCTTCATTGCACTGTGGTCTGACAGGATGCATGAAATTATTTCAATCTTTTTGTATTTGTAGAGGTTTCTTCTGTGTCCCAGGATGTGGTCGATTTTGGAGAATGTTCCGTGGGGTGCTGAGTAGAAAGTGTATTCTCTGGTATTAGGATGGAATGTTCGGTAGAGGTCTATGAGGTCCATTTGGTGTATCATATCGTTCAGTTCAGATGTCTCTCTGTTTATTTTTTGTCCTGTTGACCTATCCAAAGGACTCAGTGGGGTATTGAAATCTCCCACTATGAGTGTACTGGGGTTAGTCTGTGACTTGTGGTCCTGGAGAATTGTCTTTATAAAGT
The DNA here is from genome assembly GCA_009823505.1 of Rhizomys pruinosus. Lineage (NCBI taxonomy): Eukaryota > Metazoa > Chordata > Mammalia > Rodentia > Spalacidae > Rhizomys > Rhizomys pruinosus. The sequence goes on along the minus strand of VZQC01014031.1, from coordinate 1,614,523 downwards.
TTGGTGCACCAGAATTTGGGGCATATATATTCATAATTGTGAAATCTTCTTGGTGAATTGTTCCTTTGATAAAAATGTAATGGCCTTCTTTGTCTCTTCTGATTTCTTTTACTTTGAAGTCTATTTTATCTGATATTAAAATAGCAACACCTGCTTTCTTTTTGGTACCATTTGCTTGGAATATTTTTTTCCATCCCTTCACTTTAAGGTGGTGCCTGTCCTTGAAGGTAAGATGTGTTTCTTGTAGACAGCATATCGATGGATTCTGTTTCCTAATCCAGTCTCCCAGTCTATGTCTTTTGATTGGGGAATTTAGTCCATTAATATTTAAGGTTATGACTGATAGGTTTGTGTTGCTTCCTTTTGCCTTATTATCCATTTGCGGTTTTGGTTTAGGTTTCTGCTTCTGCAGTTATGCTTTTATTGATTTCTCTTTCTAGGTGCCTGGGGATGGTTGCTCCTTTCTTCTGTCCTTTGAATTGCTTCAAGTATTCTCTGAAGGGTTGGTTTTCCGGACATGTATTCTTTCAACTTGTTTATGTCATGGAAGGTTTTTCTCTCTCCTTCAACTATAATTGACATTTTTGCTGGGTATAGTAACCTGGGTTGGCATCTATTGTCCTTTAACACTGGGAATGCTTTGCTCCACGTTCTTCTTGCTTTCATAGTTTGCATTGAGAAGTCAGTTGTAATTCTGATAGGTTTCCCTTTATAGGTCACTTGTTTTTCTCTTGTGGCTTTAAGGATTTTGTCTTTGTTTTGGGTGTCCAGCATTTTAACTATGATGTGGTGTGGAGAGTTTCTTTTCTGATCTTGTCTGTTTGGAGTTCTATGTGCTTTTGTATTTGTATTGGTTTTTCTTTTTTTTAGTTTGGGGAAGTTTTCATCTATTATTCTGTTGAAGATCTGATCAATACCATCCTCTTGGGATTTTTCTCCTTCCTCTATTCCTATGATGTACAGGTTTGATCTTTGCATAGTGTCCCACAGTTCCTGGTTGTTCCACTTTTGTGTATTTTTAAATTTTTCATAATCTTTACTTGAGGTTTTTGGTTGTTCTGTGTTATCTTCCAGGTCTGGTATTCTTTGTTCTGCTTCCTCCATTCTGCTTCTGAGGCTTTTTCCATTCCTTTCCTCTTGATTGGATGAGCGTTTGATTTCCTTTTTCATTTCCTCTTCTGCTTCTCAATCTCTTCCTGTAGCTCTTTGCTTTGCTGGTTGGTTTCCTTATCTTTTTCAGCATGGGATCTTTTCAGTGTTTCTACTTCCTTCCGGAGTTTGTCATTCTCTCTCTCTAGGTCCTTCTTGAGTTCTTTATTCTCTTTTCTCAGTTCTTTGATTTGCTATTTATAATCTTGTAGTTCTTTAAATACGTTCCCAGTTGTGTTTCTGATATCTGTGTCCTGGGCCATCCCCAGAGGGATCCCACTGTAGGAATCTTCAATAGGGTTGGTATAGCTTGGTGAGAGATTATTCTCCCCTTTTCTGTGTTGTCTCTTCTTTGTGTTCTTGGCATATTTACTTCTCCCTGCCTGTATTCCAATGTGAGTTCCAAATGCCTCTTCACTGCATTGAAGGTTTGCTTTGCTTGTCTCCTTCAGATGCCTTCGTAATCCCAGTTGGGGGGTGGTGCTCTTTAGCCCCTGCCCTGGTACCTGTGCTTCAGCTGGTCTTGGGAGATCTCAGGTCTCAAGACTCACACAACCCTATCTTTTATACCAGCTGGGAGGATAACTCTGCCCCCACAGCCACAAAAGCCAATTAAGCCAAAGACAACTGGATTAACTAGATTAACTCAATCAGCAATCAGCCTTGCTGAAGTACCCAGTTCCTACCTACCTTCCTGCACTTCAGCTGGTCTTGGGAGATCTCCTCCAATGTCTTTTTAGTCATTACTACTTTTCCTCCCATTTGTTAGCATGGAAACCTAACTGCCAACCCACCAGGTGATTGTGACAAGCAATTCATAACTTCAGTATATGCAAGGACATCGTTATCACAAGGGCATTAAAATTTCTGACTGTTGCCCAAAGGACACAGGATAGCAATGCAATTCTGAAAATATTCTCTTAATTTTCTTGAGAAGTTCACTTTTAGAATATGAATCTGTGAATATGTGTATGTATATGTATACTCACAAGCACGGGGGCAGGATGGAAGAAGAAGAGGAAGGGAGGGAACAGGTTTTTATTTTATTTTCCAGTTCTCATACATCTTGCTTCTGGAATCTCAAAGGCAATGGCAGTGACCCAAGGGGAAAGCTCTGCAGTAAGTTAGGCCGTGGTATTAGGTCACTGTGATCTTTCAAGACCAGAACAAAGGTGTGTAGAGGGCCAGCAACTTTGGCCCTGTAGCAGCTGAAGTACAACATGTCCTGCTCTCATCTTCTTTGGAATGGACAAGAGCACCAGGTGTGAGTCTCTGGTTCTATGCCCAGGTTTACAGGGATGGCAAGTGGCACTCTTCATACCCACCCATGGCCAGAAAGAACCTCCTGATCTTGAGTGTACCGCAGATTTCAGGCCATAGATATGAATCAGAGAAGGCACTATCCAGCCACAGAGCAACAGAGGAGGAAGAGAACAGGGTCTGTTTCAGGGATGAGATAGAATATGATTAGGATACAAATGAAAAGCCTTATCATTCATTTACCTAGGCAAAGAACAAAAGTTAATTTTTATACTTGAAGTAAAGGCCCTCAAGGCTTTGCAGTGAAAACCTACAACGATGGAAACCAGACTATTTAGTTGATATGATAACTGTTTGATATATTACCATCACCTCCTTAAATGAAACACAGAAAGAAATAGATACATTCTCTTCATCATCCCATTACTAGCAAGGTTGACACTGAAAATGCTGACAGATCCTACCTAAAGTGAATATTTGTTCATTCAAAAAAAAATCTTTGTCCTTGTTTAAGTTTTCTTGGCAATTAAAAAGAATAGAGAACTAGCCCATATTAAAGTGATTAAGCACTAGGATGGTAGCTATTATAAAGATGTTGCTTCGGTGCTGAAGAAATGTCAAAAGTGAGGCTTTTACTCACTGTGAAAGACTATCTGATGTTTTCATTTTGAAAATATATTCTTCAAGTGAATTTCTCAAAATTTATTAAGTCCTCAAGAATGTATGACTATGAAAAAATAATTGCCTTTTCAACTTGAGTGAAGGAAAATGGTTGGAAGAGTTTAGGCAGTACCTATCCAATTTAAAAAAATGTTTTTTGGACCACAATTCATTCTCTAAACCTTCAAAAGCCTATCATTTATCATTAATTTTGAAATAAAACAGGAAATACCTTTACTAAGAGAAACTTTGAAACCAAGCAGAATAATTGGCAAGGAATATTCTGGGAGGCACTGACAATAATGTAATGCTTAGATTAGTGTTTCAAAAAACATGAAGTTAGGAGCCCTATATAGCTAAAGTTTCATCATTTCAGCTCTGAGCATTATAACTCAGTTTTCTTCATATTCTGACATATTATTTAACAAAAAGCTCATGAAAGATGTTCCCAGGACCCAGAGGCAGTGCCATAAAGGAGCTTGTGGGTATACCTGGCAGAGAGATATGAATGAGCTTTTAAGCTGGGCAGTTTCCAACAATGAGAAAAAACACATTTAAAGGATGCCAAATACTTATGTTTGTGTGTATGAATATATTTACATATGTATGCATTCATGTATGTAATCCTACCATGTTCCATTTAAAAATGACTCAGAGATGACTATATAAACATGCCTTCCTCCCTTCTTTACTTCCTCCTTTCTTAATAACTTTTATTTTCAATACTGGAGATCAAAGTCAGGGCCTTGCACATGCTAGACAAACATTCCAGCACTGAGCTCTATCTCTGGCCCACTAGCTGTCTAATAGGATCCAGTAATTCTCCAATTCCTGGAAATGTGTGAGGCTATCACAGGGATATCTATCTAAATCTTCTGCTCTTACTTTCTCCAAACAAATCCTGGATTTGTCCACCTCTATTTATTTGCTCAGGTTATGTTCTTTCTTTCAAATAACCTCTTTTGAACTTTTTCTAGAGCTCATTCTAATAGAACATCTTCTGTTATCTAGTTAGACGCAATCTCCTTTACTCTGTTTTCTGTCCCTTTCTTAAGCTGTACTTTATTTTACTTTTTAATTAATGATTTGGTTCCTTTTCATTCTTCCTCTCCCTTGATGCTCCCCCTGCAAACTTCTATTTAATACACATTTTGAAAGACAATATTTTATTAAAGTTAATTGTGAAGCCATTAGTCTGGGTTGATGTCAAAATTCTGAGTTCCTACAAACCAAACAAAGTCAATTTGGAAGAGCCGAATCAGTCAAAGACCAGCTCTACATAGGGGTTTACCAGTTCAAAATGCCTGAATAAACACTAGTTGGTTCAACTGATCAGATGTTTTCTTTGCCTTGTTTTCTGTGTGCATGTTATAAAAGGTTTTCTCTTGAACCTCTCCAGGAGAGTCCGAAACATTTGCAGTCAGGTGAGGCCTCATTTCTGTCTGCTCAAATAAACTCATTTTACTTGTGGAGTACAAGAAGCTGACCTTGAACTTGCTGTGATCCTCCTGTTTCTGCCTCCTAAATGCTGGGATTATAGGCATGCACCACTACTGCCAACTTGTTCACATAAACCCTTTAAACCCTTTAGAGTATTCCTTGTAACAGTGATTTTTTTTTTTCATATGATGGATGCTCAAAAATATTTGATAAATTGAAATGGGCTTTTCTGGATTGAACTGCTGAAATTTTATGTTCATTGAAATAGTAAAGTTCACTTTTAATAGTTCTTTGAGTCACTGGGAACTTGCTGATATGAACTTCCAGCAATGGTGACAACATGCAGAAGACACATGCTGACTCAATCAGACAAAAACGCAGCATAGAACAAAGGAAATGGGCAGCAGACACAACCCTAGCTGAAGAACTATTGGCAACTGATACTGCTGGGTGAGGGAGAGTAGATCCTCTTTAAGGGAGTGACTCTAGATAGGCTGACTAGACTCCATTGGATGAACTTTCACAGAAAGACATCTGTGTATAAACTCTTGACCAGCTAGGACCTAACATGTATGACAGAATGCATGAAATCCAGTGGGGGGGGTATGGGTGGTGATATGGAGGAGGGAGTCTAAATTTGATTAAGATCCATTATATGAAAATGCACAAAAACTCAACAAAAGTATTTTTAAAAATGTACTACTACTGGGGCTGGAGAGATGGCTCGGTGGTTAAGAGCACTGACTGTTCTTGCAGAGGACCTGGGTTCGATTCCCAGCACCCACATGGCTGCTAAGAACTGTCTTTAACTCCAGCTCCAAGGGAATCTGATGCCCTCTTCTGACGTCCACAGCATTGCATGACACGGGTGCACCAACCCACATGCAGACAGTACACTCATACACATAAAAAAATAATAAATTAAAAAAATTTGTTTTTAAAAATGTACTAACACAGGAAGCTTCTAATCCCATTTAAATAATACAGAAGCCTGAGCTTCTTGGAAATCTCAAGGGGGAACAGCTGTAGAGATAGCTTTCTTTTTAGTTCTGGAATTTTGGGAAGGAGTCATGGTTCAAGGGGACCTTTCTCAGACATTTGATTATTGAATTAGTTGTTTTAGAAGTCAGGCTGTGATGCTTCTTATCCCTGCTCTGGGAGTGAGTAGAACATAGAGCACGTCTAGGAAGAAGGGATTTCAACCCCATCAAAATAAGCTTAGGTGTATTCCTTATGGACTCTGTCTGCATTCCCCTTAAAATCAGGAAGCTGGCAAGGCTCCCCCCATCTCCACTCCTTTTCAATATAGTGCTTGAAAATCTTGCTCTAGCAATAAGACAAGAGGATATTAAAAGAGTATTAATTGGATAAGAGGAGGTCAAACTATCCCTTTTTGCATATGACAGATAGTATTCCTAAGGGAAACAAAAAATTCTACCAGAAAATTCCTAGAAATGACTAAGAATTTCAGTAAAGTGACAGGTTACAAAATTAACCTAGAAAAATCAGTAGCCTTTCTTTATGCCAAACAACAAGCAACTGGAGAAGGGATACAGGGAGAACTTACCACTCACAATAGCTTAAAAAAAAAAAAAAGTATCTTGGAACAAACCTGACCAAAGACACTAAAGATCTCTACAATGAAAAATTTAAATCCTTGAAGAAGGAGATCAAAGAAGACACCAGAAGATGGAAGGACCTCCCATGCTCATGGAATTGGAAGAATAAATATAGTAAAAATGACCATCTTACTTAAAGTAATATATAGATTCAATGCAGTCCCAATTAAAATTCCTATAACTTTCTTCAAAGATTTAGAAAAAAAAAATCCTAAAATTCATATAGAAAAACAAAAGACCTCAGATAGCCAAAGCAACCCTGAATAAAAAAGGCAATGTAGTGGGATTTCTATACCAAACTTCAAACTATATTACTGGGCTATAGTCATAAAAACAGCATGGTTTTTATGGGCACAAAAACAGACCTGTAAGTGAAAGAAATAAAACTTAAAATCTAAACTTGAGCACATGCAATTTTAGCCACTTCATATTTGACAAAGGGGCCAAGAAGACTCAATAGAGGAAAGATAGTATCTTCAGTAAATGATGCTGGCAAAACTAAACCCCTACCTTTCACCCTGGACAAAAATTGACTCCAAATGGGTCAAAGATCTCATTGTGAAACCTGAAACTCTGAAAACAATAGAAGAAAACATTGGTAGCAACCTACATAATATAGGTATAGGAAAAGACTTTCTTTTTTTATTTATTTTTTTATTTTATTTATTTCTGTATGTGTATGAATGTAGTGTTTTCATGCAAGTTTGTGCACCCATGTCGTGCAATGCCGTGGAGGTCAGAAGAGGGTGTCGGATTCCCCTGGAACTGGAGTTCTCCTGGAATTGGAGTTACAGACGGTTCTCAGCCGCCATGTGGGTGCTGGGGATCGAACCTGGGTCCTCTGTAAGAGCGCTTGGTGCTCTTAACTGCTAGGCCATCTCTCCAGCCCCAGGAAAAGACTTTCTAAATCAGTATTTGTACAGGAAATGAGATCAACAATTGGCAAGTGGGACCTCATTAAATTATAAAGCTGTACAGTGAAAGAAGTAATCAAAGAATTGAAGAGAAAACCTAGAGTGGGAGCAAACCTTCACCAGTGACACATCTGACCAAGGTTTAACATCCAGATTATATAAACTACCCCCAAAAAGGAGGAAGAAAACAAATGACCTGCTCAAAAGATGGAGTAAAGAGCTGAACAGAGATTTCACAAATGAAGAAATAAAGATGGCTGAGAAACATCTTAAAAAGTATTCGACATCACCAATAATTAAGGAAATGCCAATTAAAACCACTTTAAAGATTCCATCTTACTCTGGTAAGACTAGATATGATCAAGAAAACAAATGATACTAAATGCTGGAGAGGCTATGGGGAAAAGGGAACACTCATTCACTGCTGGTGGGAATCCAAATTTGTACAACCCTTATGGAAAGCAGTGTGAAGAATTCTTAAAAGACTCAAAATGCACCTACTACTTGACCCAGTCAGACCAGTCCTTGGTATATACCCAAAAGATTCATCCTATTGCAGAAATACAACCACAACCATGTTTGTTGCAGCTCTTTTCACAATAGCAAAGAGCTGGAAGCAACTCAAGTGTTCTTCAAATAATGAGTGGATAATGAAAATGTGGTGCATCTACACAATGAAATACTATGCAGTGAAATTTACAGAAGCAGTTGCGCTAAGTGAAGTAACACAGTCACAAAAAAACAAATGACGTATGGTGTCCCTAATTTGTGGATCCTAGCACCAAATCCTTATATACTCTGTCATTTGGATATATGTGTGGAGTGCATATATGCATATTTTGGAGTAATATAAGATTAAAGTGAACAACAACAAAAGACTTGTTCAAAGATCTGTCCAAAACAGTAAAACATTAAAAACAGTAAAACATTGAAAAGTTTTTAAAAAGAGTAAGGAAAAGATGCAAGACAGGACTTAACATGTCTGGCAGAATGTGTGAGCTCTGGTGGGGAGGGTGTGGCATGAATGGGGAAATGGGTCTAAATTTGATTGGGAAAGGTTGAATGAAAAGTGCAAAAGCCATAAAAAAAAAAAACTTAAAAAGAAGACAGCATCAAAAAAATTAAGGCTAGGGATGTAGCTCTGTGATAGAGTTAGCCCAGCACGTACAAGGCTCTGGGTTCTATCATTAATATCACAAACAAAGCCATAAATAATACCCTAAATGACAGCAAACACTGGTGTATCAATCTTAACAAAAGTCTTATAAATGTTCACAAAAAAAGAATCCTAAATATTTCAAATTTAAGTCCAGACGAAGACTGTTCTTTTATCAGTTCTTCTTCCTGCTAGCAATTTTTACCAGAAAATAGACACCATTATAATCTGATAGTTGATTAACTGCTAAACTACAAATTATTGAAAACAGTTTGTGAGAAAGGATGGGCCTTTGTTTTTTTTTTTATTTTATATTTTATTTATTTTTTAAATTTTCATTTTTTATTGATGCTTTGTGTATTTCATACATCATTTTCCAATTCAGTTCAGGCATATATCCCTTTCCCACCCCACCCCAGCCCATCCTAGACTGCACTGTTCTGGGTTCATAATATTTAAAATGTATGTTATATAGCCAGGCGTGGTGGCGCACGCCTTTAATCCTAGCACTCAGGAGGCAGAGGCAGGTGGATCTTTGTGAATTCAAGGCCAGCCTGGTCTACAGAGTGAATTCCAGGACAGCTGGGGCTACAGGGAGACCCTGTCTCGAAAAGACCAAAAAAATAAATAAAATGTATGTTGCATAACCGTTCCTTATCTCAGACACAAGAATGGAGTTATTTAGTGATTCTTAAAACCTTATTTAGTATCAACCACAAGGTAGGCAATTTTCTAGTTGCTAAGATTAATAAAAGAAAAAGAGAGTTTACTATAAAATGATTTTAATTGTTTTATCTTTGAAAGAGACTGGCTAAATTCATGTCAGTCCCCACTGACATGAAATGTACTCCAGGATACAATTCAGTCCCTTTGTTAAATTTGAATTTCAGGTAAGTAATAAATAAAATTTCAGTAAAAATGTATTTGTATTAGTTACTTTCCTTGTTGCTGCGCCCAAACACCTACAAGAAGCAACTTAAGGGAAAAGGGTTTATTTTGGCTTTGCAGTTCAGGGGGAAAGCATGGCAGCAGGTGCAGGAGGCAGCTGGTCACAGGGCGTGTGAAGTTAAGAAGTGGACATTTGACGGAAACGAGGCCAATTATCAAGACTACAGGCCACCAATATTGTATAGATCAATTTTATTATGTAGGGATAGATGTCTTTGAAGAGTGGGATTGATTGATAGGTAGAGGGCAGAAAGCTACTTATAAATTTTACAAGGTCCTCGATGGTTAGTCATTTCCCATGACTAGCTCACTTGGAAAAACAAAACTTGGAAGTTAATAAGTGGCCAAATCTTTATTACTGTTATTAGTATTAAGCAATTTTGTAGCAAAAAGAAGCACTATGCGAAAGGACCAATGGAACAAAAATCAAAATGGGGAGTCAAGGGAGGTCTTCCTGAACTGGATCAAAACTTGGGAGTCATGCTGAATGAATCCTGAGTCAGAAATAAGGTAAACCCTATACCATTAAGAGTGAGTTATGCAACACCACCACCAACAACAAGGCTGGGCCAAAGAACTGACTGAAATGGTGAACTTCTGCTTGAAACAGTAAACTTCTACATCAAGAATTTTGATGGCATTCCGTGGTGTGCCATTGTGTGTCAAAGTTTTCAGGCTCTGAGCACTCGTCTGGTGACTGCAGCTCCTGTGAGAAGTCACACCCACCTCAAAAACCTCATGGATAGCTTTTCGGAAACAGTGGAAGTTGTAGTCTATCAAGCCTGCAAAAGAGACAAAGAAGATCCTGTGTATTTAATGTCAGCTGTGAAATGAGGTGCCAGAAGAAAGACACCATCTGAGAATATTGATGTTGAGACCATGACAAAGCACAAACTGGACCGCCAACACTGGTTTCCTCTGGGGCCTTTAAGCAGATGGTCAATCTAACAAAAGCAATGAGGAAGGTGAATGTGTTAAGTAAATTTCCAATAAAATCTAAAGTCGAAGTAAAACACTTTGAGTATCAGATAACATTGGTACAACCAATGAAAAGTCTTCAGAAATCTGGTCTTTCAGGAAGGAAAAGAAAAAAGCTGGGTATGGTTATACAGCCTGCAAGTCCAGCACTAGGAGGTAAGACAGGGAGGATCTGGAGTTCTAGGGCAGCCTAGACTACATAAGACAACCAACCCTGGCACGTATGTAGAAGCAGAGCACAACTTTTGGAGGCAGCATCTATATCTCACTGCTGTTTCTGTGCTGCGTGCTCACCATCTGACTAGCATCTGCGCAGTTCTCCTGGCTCTACCTCCCAGGGGTGCTCAGATTACAGATGTGTGCAACCATATCCACCTCATAAGTGGGTTCCAGGTAATCGGCCTTGAGAGGCTAGCACTCTTAACCCACTGAGCCATTTACCTGACTCAAATATTGCTTTACTCTTATAAAAATGTTAACTTGGAAATTCCTACTGAAATATGGACAAAATGACTTAACATCAGGTATCTGCTTCAAAATAACCCAATAGGGAAATACAAAGACATATGAAACAGGATTGGCTATGAGGAGGAAGAGACAGTAAGACAAGGAGTTCAAGGCAAGCCTGGGCTACACAATAAGTATGAGAGCAGCTTGAATACATAAGATCCTGTCTCAAGAAAACAAAATAAAGCAAAAACAAAAAAGACTGGCTAAGATTTTGATAACTGTTGGAGGATCTGGGTAATTAAAATTTATTTAAAAATTTTATTATTTTTTATGTGTATGAGTGTACTGTCTGCGTGTAGGTTTGTGTGCACCCGTGTCGTGCAATGCCGCAGAGGTCAGAAGAGGATGTCAGATTCCCCTGGAACTGGAGTTAAAGACGGTTCTTAGTCACCATGTGGGTGCTGGGAATTGAACCCAGGTCCTCTGCAAGAGCAGTCAGTGCTCTTAACCGCTGAGCCATCTCTCCAGCCCCACATTTTTTTTAATTTCTAGATCTGGGGAGATGATGGCTCAGTTGGTGAAGTGACCGCTGTGTAAGCATGAAGACCCGAGTTCAAATCCCCAGTACCCACATAAAAGCCAGGCATCTGCAGCCATAGCACTAGAAGAGGCACAGACTGTTGGATCCCTAGAGCTCACTGGCCTGCAAGTCTCAAAACACAAAGGTAAGAGGAATATACTTGATGTCAACCTCTGGCCTCTACACAGAGTGCACCCATACTCATGTGGAAATGCCTATGAGCCGGTGAACTACTCACTCAGGTCCTCCTCAACCACAGCACATGCTCTTAACTGCTGAGCCATCTCTCTAGCCTCCGTATTAATTTTTTTGGTCTTTTTTTTTTTTTTTTAGACAGGGTCTCTCTATTGCCCCCGCTGGTCTGGAACGCACTCTGTAGAC
>VZQC01014031.1:1566875-1602351 GCA_009823505.1 Rhizomys pruinosus | reverse complement strand
TTTTTTATTTTTACTTTTTGTCTTTTTACTAAGATCTCAAGTTTTATACCTGAAGTACAATTTCTCAGGCCTTACTAATTATTTATTTCTGGATATACTTTCCTTTTGGATGCTTAAGGCCACACTGTTAGCCCAGATTAACCAAGGTTTTTGTTTTCTCAAGGTCAGTTGAGGATCTGGTTCTCAGGGGTCACTCAGGTTCTTTTTTTTGGGGGGGGGAGCCCCTTACTCATTTTGCCTTTTCATTTACCAGTTCCATCCATTTGAGGACGTCAGGTCTTACTAAACCAGGCTTCCCTTTTTGAAGCATGAGCAGACTTTTCTCTTTATCAACTGGACACTGGTCGAAGTCCCATTAGTGGATCTCCAAGACCTCCTTGCACTGGTGACTCACATTTGCAGGACATTTCAAGAGATGCCCCAATGCATAGTCCCCTGGGACTTAGTTGACCTTCTTAGGGCAAAGAACAAAGTTATCCCTTAAGTCCCTCGGCCAAATTGGTATCGGCCTTAAGTATGGTTGTTAAGCATCCAGAAAGACTAAGTTACACCAGCCTTTTAACTACTGTATAATATTTTAGAAAAGGCTTGGACAAAAGCTCAAGCAGCATTGTATAAGAAATACTAAGAAGCACTCCAATAAGATAAATACTGTCATTAGACACAATGTCATGACAAACTAGGGTTTTTTTCCCCTCATTCTTTTGATTTTGTGTTTACATACCCTCCATCTATATACCAAAACTGCCTAAGTCTGAAAGTAAATGGTAGCTTAATTCTAGAATCTGTTAAGGGATTCACAATTAAGAGCACAGTTGTTTTCAGATCACAAGGAACATAACATTAACGTTGCTTAGTTTGCCTTATAACTAGGTACTTGGTGCTAGCATCCACAGATGAGGGATACCATTTGTCGTTTGTTTTTCTGGGACTGTGATACTTCACTCAACATAATATCTTCTTTTTTTTAACATAATATCTTCTAGTTCCATCCATTTACCTGCAAAGTTCATGATGTCATCTTTCTTTACCGCTGCATAGAACTCCATTGTATAGATGTACCACATTTTCTCTACCCACTCGTCAGTTGAGGGGCACTTCAGTTGGTGGGGGTATTACTTTCACATGGCTCTTAATTCCTGCTGCTGCTGCTGCTGCTAACTGTTGGCAGTAAAATGTAGTGAAGACACATCCTGCTGTCAGGCAGATCTAGGGAGGCCTATCCAGTCTACTGTGTGACCTCAGAACAATGGTCAACTTCTCTAAGCCTCAAAATCTTCCTCTGAATATGTATATTATAATAGTTTCTGAAACCTCAATAACATGACACTTGACACAAAATGAATGCTAGCTAGCCTTTTCTTTCTTGGTCCATTTACTGATTTCACCATCAGGAAACCAGTGTACTTAAAGCCATTTCCTGAAGATACTTCTGCCCTCCAGAGTTTATACAAGTTCCTCGAGCTTTCATGGCTGGTTAATGGAAGAATTGGAATTATAATCCAGGTTGGTTCTGGGCAATCTGTCTTTTCAGGACAATGGGAAGCAGCTATTTACTCCCATTCCTAGCAGACTCATACTGTGGATATCTCATGATTCCTTCCACATTCCTTCCACTGTCCCTCTAGTCAGGATGAGTCTTGGTCCTGGTATTTACCCTAGAGTGACATTTAATAAGTATTGTGTACATAAATACTTGACAATTGAGAACAGATATGTATTTAATTCTGAGCAATAAGTTGTTATCATAAGAAAATGTTTAACTTGGTTTTATATCAAGGTTTCACCTATTCCATGAGTGTCATAAACGGTGAAGGAGCAAACTATACTCTGTGAAGATACTTTAGAATCTCCCTTTTCGTTTTTTCTTTTTTTAGTTTAAGAGTCACAAGCCAGAGAATATAAGGTTTAATTTTGTGAATTTTTATTCAAAGGGTTTGACATGATGATGCTGATGACACACAGTCACGCTCAGGTTTCTTGGTTTGAAGGCTGCGGATGTGGCTCACTGGCACAGGACTTAGTGACTAGCTTGGGTATCATTGGGTTCTACCTTGAGCACAGCAACTCTGTTTTAGCTATTCTTCTCATAAAAATGAAAAGTTTAAGTGGTAATCTAGTGAAAATTGGAGTTTTAATTTTTTTTTAATTTTTTAAAATTTTATTTATTTTTGTATGTGTATGAATGTATTGTCTGCATGTAGGTCTGTGCACTTGTGTCGTGCAATGCCACGGAGTCAGAAGAGGGTCTCAGATTGCCCCTGGAACTGGAGTTCTCCTGGAATTGGAGTTACAGACGGTTCTTAGCCACCATGTGGGTGCTGGGGATCGAACCCGGGTCTTCTGCAAGAGCAGTGGGCGCTCTTAACCGCTAGGCTATCTCTCCAGCCCGAAGTTTTAATTTTTGAATAAACTACTTTTTTCAGATAGGGTCTCCTCTAGGCCAGTCTGATCTCAAACTACGTAGCTGAAGTTGAACTTGAATTCCTGATGTTCCTGCCTCCACCGCTCAAGTGCCAGCATTACAGGCATGTATTACCTTGCTTGGTTTTAAATAACTACAAATTCTACCACTAGCAAAAAGTGGAACTTTGCTTTTTAAAAAATACGTTTCATCAGGAAACAATTAAAATAACAATTTCTTCCACTTTTTTTCTTTCAGGTTTTTTTTCTCTCCCATAATCCCTAAATTAATTTGTACCATACAGAAGATATATTAATTCTGAGATACTATGTTTTTATCATATAATAGTTGCAAAGTTTCTCAATGGAATTCATTTCCATATCATATAATGATGGACTTCCCAGGAATTTATTTCAACTGAGTTTTTATTCGGTCACTCAATAGTTTAACCAGAAGTTTTTTTTTTTTTTTTTTTTTTCTATACAGGGTCTCCCTGTAGCCCCAGCTGTCCTGGAACTCACTCTGTAGACTAGGCTGGACTTGAACTCACAAAGATCCGCCTGCCTCTGCCTCCCAAGTGCTAGGATTAAAGGCATGCGCCACCACGCCCGGCTTAACCAGAAGTTTTTAAGAATCAGTTATATGCTAGACACTAATTCTTGGTGCTGGAGAACATAAGGCTGAAAAGCCACATTGCGGGCACTCAACAGTCTTCAAACAGACATTTAATGAAAAATTTCATGCTCCTGTTATAGGAAAACAAGCAGATATGAATTCCTCCAGATGTCATTAAGTAACCTCTATGTTAAGTATAAGTTGTATAAACTCCTGGTATAAGATTCCTCTGTTTAATATATCAATGTATGTTTGAAGGTCTTTTTACTCAGTCTGATGGGTTTTTGGTTTGCTATTGTTTTCTTCATTTCATGCTTGTTTAAGTAACCTCTATGTTAAGTATAAGTTGTATAAACTCCTGGTATAAGATTCCTCTGTTTAATATATCAATGTATGTTTGAAGGTCTTTTTACTCAGTCTGATGGGTTTTTGGTTTGCTATTGTTTTCTTCATTTCATGCTTGTTTAAGTAACCTCTATGTTAAGTATAAGTTGTATAAACTCCTGGTATAAGATTCCTCTGTTTAATATATCAATGTATGTTTGAAGGTCTTTTTACTCAGTCTGATGGGTTTTTGGTTTGCTATTGTTTTCTTCATTTCATGTTTGTTTGTTTTGAGACAGAATCTTGCTATGTAGCCCAGGCTGGCTTGAAAATTGCAATATAGCCTATTTTTGCTATGCTGTGAATTTCAGGCCCGGATTGAACTTGTGATCCTTCTGCCTTAGCCTCTGGGGTACGGGGGCATATGCAGTCTGTGTCTGGCACTACGGCACACTCCCTTGATGTTTTGCTAGTTTCATCTTCAGCTGTATTTTCTGCTGTCAATGGAGGTTTATTTATTCATCTTAAGAATTATGAATGCCACCAGGCATGGTAGCGCATGCCTTTAATCCTAGTACTCTGGAGGCAGAGGCAGGCGGATCTTTGTGAGTTCAAGGCCAGCCTGGTCTACAAAGCGAATTCCAGGACAGCCAGACCTATAGGGAGACCCTGTCTCAAAAAGACCAAAAAAAAAAAAATAATAATAATTATGAATGCCAATGCCTATAAACATGTTAACAGGCTACAGTCAGTGGAAGAAATAGGTGTTTCAGTTGGTCCTTAAACAGGCAGAAAGCATGTTTCCAGTTAGTGCCAAGTGCATCAGTGGTAATGAACATGCACCTGTTTAACTGGTATTTCCTCTCCTCAAAGAACTTACCAGCCACCATAACAGGTATCCATTATTGGATGTGAATTTTATTCAGAAACCTTTTCTGCTTCTTTACTGTGAAATTGCATTTAAATGGCTACTGGAGTTCTGTACCTTCCTCTTCAAAGGTTCTTGCCAATCAGGCAGATCCTATTTACTGCCTTTCGTTCTTCTACAGAGACTACAATATGCACTCATGTATTATCTGAAGCCAGGGTGGCACACAGGCAAAAGCACTTATGCTCCCTACTAAACAATTCTGTTTATACTAGAATACCCAAATATAATGAAAAGATTAGATAATCCTATTTGCTGGAGTCAAAGGTAGCTTCCAGTTTTCCAGAACTCCACCAAAGTCTGAATACTCAAAATGAAAAAAATGTAAAGGGTCCCCCTGAGGAGAGGACTTTCATCATTCAGAATTTCTTCACAGGCCCACTCTCAGTTCTTTGCTCAAGTGGCACTTTTCACAACATTTATTCTGCAGTGTTTGTCCTGTGGCTCTCCCTGAGAAGATGGAGGAGGAAGCTGTTCCTGGAGCGGGGAGGCAGAGTACAGGATCTTAATATGGAGTGGGGAAGGAGAGGCTGTGAGGTAACAAGGGAAAGTGTGGACATTTGTCTCTGAAGCTGTTGGTCAGTGTCACCATTTTACCTACGTTCCTCAAAACAAGAACTCCGCGTTTTCTCTGCCGCTCCCATATCTCCACATGGAGGCAGGAGGTGGTTCAGTTCATTCACCCCAGTCTTGTACCTTAAAACTGATTGGAAGAACAACTGGGTACAGGCTTTGTGGTGGCATAATTCACTTGCCAGATGATCTGAGAGTTCTGTAGATCCTTAGAGAAGCTGCTACCTTCAGGAAATCAGTTTTCGACAAATGAATGCAGTTTCTTGCTCACATTCTTGTTCTCCACATGCCTGTGACACCACACCCAGAAAATGAGTTTTTTATGATGCTGGGCTGAGGTAGCGCCCCTGAAATCAAGGAAAGCCACTTGGGAGTGTTGACCCTTCTTTATCTCCAGCTGGACTCTATGGAAATTCTATATCTAGCCACACCCTCTGCATATACCATCACCAGAATGTAGGTGCTTCTACAAATTTCTGCTCCTATATCAACTCCCCAGATCACATAGAAACATGTAAAATCGTGTGCCTGATTTGGATTTGAGGGATGACAAAAAGAGGCAATACAATCTAACTGCTTCTTGGAATAAACATGTATATATAGTTTGGAGTTCAGATTAGTGTGTTGTGAACATCAATGCACACTCTGTTGGTTAAACACATCACTGTTCCATTATAAGAATAATATATTCAATGGCATGTCAAATGTCTTCTGATATGTCATCAAAACGGGAATGATAGCCAACTTGGAAGATAAACAAGCTCTATAAAGCTCCCGTCTTGGAGTTAACTCATTTTATATTGATATTTCTCAGATTCTTCATTTGTTTTTGCTTTCCTTCCTGAGCAGCATATTTATAGTTGTTATTTTGGATCCTTTTTCTAATCTTGTATTAAGTGAGGCAGCAATGTAAACAACTTGGAAGGCATTATTCGTTTATCAGAAGAAGGATGCCTGGTCCATTGCCAAGATTCATTGATTTGTTTATTATGACCCTACCCAATACAATTTTAGTGGCAATTTAAAAAATTGTCTTAGGGTTTCACTTACAGAAGTCCACTATTAATTTATTAACCCACATTCGAGGACTAGCTTGTTGTATAATCTTACCAGCATTATTATGACAGTTGTTATAATCCACCGCAGCCAGGGAGCAATATCCCAATTATCTGTTCTATTGTTTCACTTGTGATATGAGAGCAATACAAATTGTTGATGATAATTATGTTGATTTTCAGCAGTTTGCAAATTAGTAAATTAGTACATTTAGAAATATAAATATACCCCAAGGCTAATATGTGTGTTGGGGCTAGTTAAGAAGTATTTATTGAGTGTCTACAGTATGTGTGGTGGACTATAATAGGCACAGTGGTAGGGATACCAGCAATGGTATAAAACAAACAAGAAATCCACTCTGGCACAGATTGTAGTTTGTGCTTGACAGAGATGAAAGTGCCTTACTAATCATGCTCACTTTTTCTGGAAACTGAAACAATGGCATAAAAGGATTTAATATTTGCAAGGTCCTTCCTGTCAATTGGCTGCTATATGCTTTGTTGGTTTACCTGAGCTCAGTTATGCTAGGGGTATCTGGCCAGAGAGTCACTGGGTTGGGCTGTCCAGCTTTACTCACTGGTACAGCAGTTGGTGCTGCCTGTGGGCTGGGGCTGTCCCCCCTTCCCAGGTATCTTCTCAGTTGGACTAGCTCTCGGATGGGGCCTCAGGGCAATACTTCAAGAAGACAAGGAAGCTGCCAGGCCTGTTGAGGTCTAACCATGGGGCTTGCATCTTTTCAGGTCTGCCACATTTGACTGTTGAGAAACCCAGGACAATGCAAGATTCACAAGGTGGAGAAAGGCATTACCCTTCCGAACACTAGAGCAGCAAAGTCACAGGAGAAAGGCATATATGCATGCAGAATTACCAAGAGGGCGGAATCTGTAATATGTTTTGCATTTTAGCACGCTTATTTAAAATTGAGCCCTTAAAGAGTTACTTTGGCACTTCAAGATTCCTACTCTATCAAAACCAAGTTTTCTTATATCTGAAGTTCATATAGATTCTTTTGCCTGTATTAATTCAAATTCTTTAAGTTTTAAAAAAATATTTTATTATTTATATTTTATATGTATGAGTGTATTGCCTGCATGTAGGTAGGTAGACCTGTGTGGTACAATGCCTGTGAAAGTCAGAAGAGGGTGTCAGATCCCCTGGAATGGGAAGTACATATGGTTGTTAGCCGTGTTCATGCTGAGAATCAAACCTAAGTCCTCTACAAGAGCAACCAGAGCACCTAGCCACTGAGCAATCTTTCCAGCCCCTTTTCTTTAAGTTTTAAAGTGACTGTGTACATGATTTTCATGTCAGTGTTTAGCTGAGTGTTCTGAAACTAGAGGTCTGCTCTTTGACTTAGTATTTACTATAACATTAGTGGACTGCTATTTATGCTTTAAAAATTGCTAGAGGGAGATAATTGTAGATCCCTGGAAACAAGGAAAAATTAACTTTCCATTTCTCCGTGTTAAAGTCAGTTTATCTTCAGTTGTTTTAATTTTTTTAAGCCTGGAGGCACTGTATTATCTAAACTTTCAAAGAATATCTCCTAATAAAAAATAATGGGTTCTAAAGTATTACGCTACTCTAGAAAATAAGATATTAATTGTATGGCAATTTGTAAGTGCTCTGTATGTAGAAGAAATTTATTTTTGTTTTTCTGTAATTGAGCATGTTCACACATTAAAGCACTAAGATTTATTTATAGGTCTTCTAGAAAGAAATCCTTTCAGAATTATATTGACCATATTATTTGTTTGGGATTTAAACCACTTTCAGAATTTGTTATTTATTCTCATAATTGAAAAGTCAAAAGGTACAAACAGTTTCATTCAGTTAAAATCTAACCCACTCAGTTATCCCTGTCTGTTAATTACACTATCAATATCCTGTGTCCTTTTAAGGAACACATTTGACCTATACATACTAAAACCGAAAAACTAGCATACTGTACATAGGTTCTACACATTCGTTTTTCCCTTTACTATATCTTACTCAAGTTCAGTGTGTAAAGACATGTTCACTCTTTTTTAGAATTATATAGTATTTATGGTATTTCATATACTTACTTAACTTACTCAGTATTGAACTAACACTGGTAGGTCTCCTGTCTTTTGCCATTTTAAACAAAGCTAAGATGAATGACATGAATGACATGTGACTATTCTCAAAAAGATATATACCTAGAGTGTTCCGAAATTTAAAGGGTACATGTGTTTGTAATTCTGACACATACTGCCAAATTGTTTATGTGTAGCAAATTGGATTAGCTATTACTCTGTTGCTGTGATAAAATACCATGACCAAAAGCAACTTAGGATAGAAAAGGTTTATTTTGACTTACAGTTCCAGAGACATAGAGTCTATTACAGACAGGAGCAGAAGCTGGAGGTTCACGTTTCATTCTCATGGTCTTGAGAAGCAAAGAGAAAGGAAGTGGCAAAGCTCTAAATCCTCAAAGTGAGGTGCTCCACTCCAGTGACATGCTTCCTCCCGCAATGCTCCACCTCCTAAAGGTTCCATAGCTTTCCAAAACAACACCACCAATTAACGACTAAGTATTCAAATGCATGAGCCTATGGGGAGCATTGCTCATTCAAACCACCACACAGATGAATCAGTTTATACTTTTGACAGCAATGTATGGCTGGGCCTGTTCTTCACATGTTTGTGCATAAATTGTTAAAACAGCTTTTATTGACTTTAGTAATTATTTTTTTAATTTTATTTATTTTTGTGTGTGTATGAATGTACTGTCTGCATGTAGGTTTGGGCACCCATGTCGTGCAATGCCGCAGCGGTCAGAAGAGGGTCTCAGATTCCCCTGGAACTGGAGTTCTCCTGGAATTGGAGTTACAGACGGTTCTCAGCTGCCATGTGGGTGCTGGGGATTGAATCCGGGTCCTCTGCAAGAGCAGTCGGTGCTCTCAACCGCTAGGCTATCTCTCCAGCCCCGACTTTAGTAATTATTATTACAAGTTGCCTTTTTATAATACCTTTAGTAGAAAACATACTTTGAATATTCTGAGTTCAAGAAACAATGGGTTATGTTTAACCACCCTAATTTCGCTGGTTATGACCTGGAAGCTCACATGCTCCCTACAACATGTCCATTGTCATGCAGCAAATAAATAAGATTAGGATTGGTTTTGGATCCCAGACCTCTATCTCTAAGCCAGAATTTCCAATAGCCAAATCAAGCAGTTTTAACATTTGTCAGATTCAGAACTTCTTGTACCCACTGTTACATGGCTACAAAGCTACCCAAGAGTAGCTTTATTTGGGGACTGGAGTACAGTATCTCACTATGTTGTGTAGGCTAGTCTCAAGCTTCTGGGTTCAGAATAGCTTCTTACCTCAGCAACTCAAGTAGCTATGATTAGATGACTGTGCTAAAGTGGCTTCATGTTTTAAAATTATTGAGCATCAGATAAATGATTCCTATGATAGGAGATAGCAGTTCCAACCCTAAACAAGATGGTAAACCTGAACATTCCCTGAATTTTCCCCTCTGGACAAGTCAGGACTAATCACTTTGGGGATGGGGAGGTAGCCTAAGCTGGCCTTGAACCTGTAATTGTTCTGTCTCAGTCTTCCAAGTGCTGGAATTACAGGCATGCACCACCATACTTGGCTCTCACCTTTGAATATTTTGTCTGAAAAGAATTGTAACAGTTTAAAGAACATTATTTAATCTCACAAACCACTCAGTAAACAGACTACTACTTGAAATGCTTTAGCAAAAAGCCACACTGAGTGGCTGGAACAAGACATGTGTTTCTCAAAGGTCTGGAGACAAGAAAGGTCAAGATAAAGGTGCTCCAGGATTCAGTTCTTAGTGGGAACCTTCCTGATTTGCAAGAACCTGTCCTAAGGTGGTGGGAAAAGAGCAGGCTCTGGACTCTTTTCTTCTTATAAGTACCCTAGAGGCCCCACTCTCGTGGCCTGACCTGAAGGTACTATTTCTATTAGCAGTTAGAACTTCAACAAAGAATGTGTATGTGTTGGGGGGGGGGGTTCTTCATTCAGTACAGTGGAAAGCCTTCAATGAACTGGTAAGACTGCAGCTTGCCCTGCTTAGCATAGAGTCACTGATGGTCCAGCAACTCATACCATATTAGAACATGGACTTAAACCCACAGAGGTCAAGATTGACCATCCAATTGTTTCCTCTCATTAGTTTATTCTGTATGGAAGCACCCATTGTGGGCTAGGCTCTGTTTCCTAGGTGTTGGGAAGAGCACCGAGCAACACTGATAAAGCTCTCATCCACCTAAGTAGACATAAATAAATAACATTAATCTCAGGGGTTATAGGTGCTAAAAGGAAGCAGGCCAGGGAGGCAGACAGAATGATACTCTTAAGAGTTTGGTTGCTCAGCCACATCCTGTTTAATTTACAGTCCTTTCTCCTACATTTATGACATTCTGATGCAAACAACACTGTCTTTCAGTACTTTTGAAACTGTCTGAAAAACCCTTAAGAATACTAGCTTTGATATACTGAGGTCTTTCTGTACCCCATGGTAAACTGTTTTCTTGGATTTACTCACTGATCTTCACAAAGACTTCTATGAGATAGACATCATTATTGTTATTATATTTCAGATAAGGAAACTACAGAAGTTAAATACCTATTCTATAGCATACTATATCACTGCATCATTAGTAATTCATCAGGCTAGGCTTTGAACCCAAGTAGTCTGATTCCCAAGCCTGTACTTTTAATTAGCAAGCACAAATTTCCATAATGTCTTCTAAACCTAAGTAAATTTTATTATAAACTTGGGTAAAATTTATTCCAGTTTAAAACTGAGATATAATCCACATACATAAACTCAGGCCTTCAATTTTCTCTTCTACAGTTCATTGTCTTTTTTTTTTTTTAAATGTGTATGAGTGTACTGTCTGCATGTAGGTTGGTGCACCCCAGTTGTGCAATGCCAGGGAGGTCAGAAGAGGGCGTTTGATTGTCTGATTCCCCTGGAACTGGAGTTAAAGATGGTTCTTAGCTGCCATGTGGGTGCTGGGAATTGAACCCGGGTCTTCTGCAAGAGCAGTTGGTGCTCTTAACTGCTGAGCCATTTCTCCAGCCCCAGTTCATTTTCTTTTTTAAGATTTATTTTTAACATATATATATATATATATATATATATATACATATATGGGGGTCTGTGCATGTATGCAGGTACCCATAGAAGAAGGTATTGTATCCCCTTCAAAACTTAAAGAACATAGGGCTGGAGAGATTGCTCAGTGGTTAGGAGCACTGGTTGCTCTTGCAGAGGACTTAGGTTGATTCTCAGCACACACATGGCTAACAACCATATGTAACTCCCATTCTGACACCCTCTTCTGACTTTCATAGGCATTGTACCACACAGGTCTACCTACCTACATGCAGGCAATACACTCATAAATATAAAATAAAAATAATAAATAAAATATTTTTTAAAAACTTAAAGAATTTGAATTAATATAGGCAAAAGAATCTATATGAATTTCAGATATAAGAAAACTGGGTTTTCCGGGCATGGTGGTGCATGCCTTTAATCCTAGCACTTGGGAGGCAGAGGCAGGTGGATCTTTGTGAGTTCAAGGCCAGCCTGGTCTACAGAGTGAGTCCCAGGACAGCTGGGACTACAGGGAGATCCTGTCTCAAAAAGACCAAAAACAAAAACAAAAACAACAAGAAAACTGGGTTTTGATAGAGTAGAAATCTTGAAGTGCCAAAATAACTCTTTAAGGGCTCAATGTGGCTGGTGGGAACTGAATTTGGGTCCTCTGCAAGAACACTATGCCTTATTAACTTCTGAGCCATTACTCCAGCCTTCAGTATCCCCTCTCAACTGTTGAGCCATTTCTCCAACCTTCAGTATCTTTTTTTCTATTCACAAAGTTGCACAACTAACACCACTATCTAATTTCAGGATATTTTTTATTATCCACACAAAAAATATTATATTTTCCTTTTTACTTTCCTTTGCTCTCCCCTGGTCCTGGCAGCTAATCTATATTCTATATTTCTGAATTTGCTTGTTTTAGACAATTCATATAAATTATATATAAGATATATATATATATATATAGTTTTTTGCATCTAGTTTCTTTCAGTGAATAATTCTAAGATTTACTCATATGGTAGCACGTATTGCTAAGTCATTTCTTTTTCTGGCTGAACATTATTCCATTGCATAGTTAGACCATAGTTAGACCATTATTAACTCAGGAACATTTGGGTTGTTTCTATCTTTTAGATAATATGAGTAATGTCCTATGAATATTTCCATTCAAGTTCTTGTTGACAGATGTTTTTAATTCTCTTGGGCATAATATAGCTAAGAATGGACCATGTATTTAACTTTCTGAAGACCCAGGAAGACTATTTTCCAAAGTGGATTCATCACAAGGGTCTGACTTCCCCACATTCTTACCAACACTTGTTAAACTCTGTCTCTGATTATAGTCATACAAGTGAATATGTATTGATAGATCAATGTGACTTTTCACATTCTTCATTGTGGTAAAATACATATAATGGAAAATTTTTATATACTTACTATTTTTAAACACACAGTGACAATAAAGACATTCATACCTACATGCTGCCATCATAACTTTGGTTCATTAACATAGCTCTATCTTGTTCAAATGGAAACTTTACCCACTAAACAGTAGCTTCTATTTTCCTTTCCTTTATAATAGCATTTTAATTTAATGAGGTTAATGAGCCTCACATAAGCAGACTGTACAGTTCTCATAATATCCTCAATTTTTATCTATGCCATAGTGTGTTCTATGTATTCTTTTATTTACTCTTCTCTGATGATCAATGCCATTCATGTGTTCATTGGCCATTTGTATATAATTTTGGGAGTGGGGGTAATCTGTTTACTTAAATCATTTTCTTTTTTCTTGCATGGCCTGAATGTGTCCCCTTGGATTCATGGGTTAGTATTTGCTGTGTTTAGTGGTGTACACATGAAATCCCAGCTAGTTGGGAGACCAAGGTAGAAGGATCACTTGAACTGATGAATTACAGACCAGCTTGAGCAACATAGTAAGAGTTTAGCACTACACACATACACACACACACACACACACACACACACACACAAACCATATAACTTAATGGCCAATGGGCAGTATTAAGCTGTGGAGTCATCAGGAGGAAATGAAGTAATCAAGACAGAGTCCCTATGAATAGGATTTCCCTAAAGATGATGGTTGTCTCTTTTGTGAGGACTCAGCAAGAAGGCCCTAACTAGGCAACTAGGCACTGAATTTCAAGGCCTTGACCTTGGACTTCACAACTTTCAGAATGGTAAGAGATAAATATCTTTCTTTATAAATTACTGTCTATGCTACTTTTGTTAAGGCAAGCCAAGTAGACTAAGGTAATGTACAAATTACTCTGTAGCAAAATCTACTTTTTAGACTGTCTACTGCATATCTCTAGTTATTTTTCTCTTATTCTTCCCCTTCTAGAATCCATACAGGGAGGTAAATCACAATCTATGGGATAACATATGGTAACAATTGTTTATAATAATGTGAAGGCCCATTTAACCCTGATATGCTTCCTGGCTTGATGAAGGAAAATACACATAATTAATAAGTTCTGGATATTTTAATTCATCTGATTCTATTTTTTAATAATAGGTCATAAGTAATGAATACAGGCATCCTTCATGTAAGACCAATTTGCAAGTAGCTATGCCCAATCTTATACAAACTGAGGCCCCCATTGTCCAGCTGGGGGAGCTTATATGTACTATCATGTTGATCAAATAAGAGTCCAGTCTATGTTTCTGTAGTTTTGTAGTTCACCCCAATCATGGCCCTTACATTCTACCACGCCCCCCTTTCTGCAGATTGTTCCCTAGGCTTTAGAAAAGGGACACAAGTGGGTGAGAAGCCGAACAGTCTACTTTCTTTGGAGAGGTCGTTTTTGACTCTAATCAGTTCAGGCTGTTTCCTTTCATGGGTTGGCAGTTTATCCTGAAATAACCATTTACTCCTACTGATGAAGCACAAGCAGTTAGATATACAGGCATTTAAACAGTACTAATTATTATGGTAGGTTACGTTGGTATAGATACAGATGTTTGGATGGTATGCTAATCCATGGTCTATAGCTTTTCTGTAAAAGCTGACAAGGTCTTACTGTGGCTTATAATATCTCCAAACCACTAGAGGACTTAAGCTTGTGGCATCAGCCCTGAATTATTCCTCCAAGGAGAGAGCTAATAGCCAATTAGATTTGGGATATACAGACATTTGGCTGCCACTGCTGCACAGTATTTCCAGGCAGGTGATGTGTAGCTGATGCTGACGGAGGAGTATTGCTTGACTCAAGGAGACCAATATTTGCTTTGTTGATTTAGTGGCCTTTGGTAACACTCTCTGGCATTCCAGAGGCCATCTGTACACTTGCAGGTGTGGTCTTGATATAACTTTCCCATGCTTACACCAGGTGTTTGACAGCAGGGCCTTACTGCCTCTCTTCTTGCAGGTATCCCAGTTTTCTGGCAAAAAGCCTTTATCTTTTGGGGGGCTTGAATCCCCTAGCCAACATCTCCTTGGCTGAATAATCTATTTCTGATAACAGAGCTCTCCTGTATTAATATATTTTACTCAATTACCCAGCTTATATAGACTTTAGTATTATATTTGGCTCTGAATAGAGAATTATCCTTTCACAGTTCCTATGACTATCAGTCAATTAAAGAAGGCAACTGTATCACTTTTATAAGAGATTACCTCTATAACAGTCAGCTCTGATTTACATTTAGGGAATGACTTCATTACCATCATGTTTTTCTTTGTTCTATGAAAGGGAGGTAAGGAAGTCTCTTGTATTAAAACTTTGTGGCACCTGAAAGGTAAAGTTCATTAGGACACATTATAAATAGTTGTTACAGTTAGGATCCACAGAGATGTTTGATGCCTGTAGCAGCCTGAGGCTTTTCTTCCTTTTAATGTTTAGCTGGGCCAACTTTTCTGCATTAAATTTACTCAAGCAGTTAATCATTTCCTGTATGTTGTTAATTTGAGAAACTTAATTCCTTTAGTTAGATTATCCTACCCATAGAAGAAAATGTTACAAGTTGATACTGTACAACATAAACATTGTAGAGAATATTTGTATCCGTTAACTCCAAAGGTGTTGTTATACAAATTATAAGTGAAGCAGATGTGGACTACAATTATATTTCCAATTATCTTAAATGTATTACATTTTTTATTAAAACATTTTGACCAATGCTGTTTAATATAGATGTCTTTACTTTTACTAAGACCTAGAATACCATTTAACATGTAGACAAAGTTTGGGCAAATTTGGATACCTGTTAAACTCACATCAGTTAACTATACCTTAATCTAATGTAGACCCGTGTCACCCTCCCAACCCTTCCACCCCACTAGATTCACCATTTCAATCAGTTCTTGTTGCAGTCTTTTCTGTTGTTGTTGTTCTTTCCAATATGCATTACTCCCCACACAGAATATTTACAACTGGGTTATTGGTGCTAGCATCCACAGATGAGGAATAACATTCATCGTTTGTTTTTCTGAGACTGTGTTACTTCACTTAATATAATTTCTCCCAGTTCCATCCATTTATCTGCAAACTTCATGATGTCATCTTTCTTTACTGCTGCATAGAACTGCATTGTGTAGATGTACCACATTTTCTCTATCCACTCGTCAGTTGAGGGGCATTTTGCTTGGTTCCAGCACTTTGCTATTGTGAAGAGAGCTGCAATGAACATGGCTGTACATGTATCTCTGTGGTAGGAAGAGTCTGGTGGATATATTCCCAGAAGTGGTATGGATGGGTCTGGTGGTAGGCTCATTTTGAGTCTTTTAAGTGTTCTCCATACTGCTTTCCATAGTGGTTGTACAAGTTTGCATTCCCACCAGCAGTGGATGAGTGTTCCACTTTCCCCACACCCTCTCCAACATTTAGTATCATTTGTTTTCTTGATCCTTGCCAGCCTTATCAGGGTGAGATGTTATCTTAAAGTGGGTTTAATTTGCATTTCCTTAATTATTAGAGAAGTTGAACACTTTTTAAGATGTTTCTCAGCCATCTCTATTTCCTTGCTTGTGAAGTCTCTGCTCAGCTCTTTATTCCGTCTTTTGAGTGAGTCATTTGTTTTCTTACTTCTTCGTTTTTTGAATAGTTTATATATTCTGGAGGTTAATGCTCTGTCAGATGTAACAGCAGTGAAGGTATCCTCCCACCCTGCGGGTTTTCTCTTCACTTCCCTTACTGTTTCTTTTGCTGTACAGAAACTTTTGAATTTAATAAGGTCCCACTTGTCAATTGTCAACCTTATTTCCTGAGCAGCTGCTGACTGATTTAGAAAGTTTTTTCCTACACCTATGTCTTGTAAGTTGGTGCCAACCTTTTCTTCTGTCACCTTTAGAGTTTTGGGTTTCACATTGAGGTCTTTGATCCATTTGGAGTTGATTTTTGTACAGGATGAGAGGTAGGGGTTTAATTTTATTTTTCTACAAGTGGTGATCCAGTTTTGCCAACACCATTTGCTGAGGATGCTGTCTTTCCTCCACTGAGTCTTTTTGGCCCCCTGGTCAAATACGAGGTGGCTAAAATTATATGTGCTCAAGTTTGGATCTTCAGTTTTGTTCCATTGGTCTACCAGTCTGTTTTTGTGCCAGTACCAGGCTGTTTTTATGTTTATAGCCCTGTAATATAGTTTGATGACTGGCATAGAAATCCCCCCTGTAGTGCTCTTTTCGCTCAGGGTTGCTTTGGCTATTTGGGGTCTTTTGTTGTTCCAAATGAATTTAAGAATTTTTTTTTCCAAGCCTGTGAAGAATGTTTTTGGGATTTTAATTGGGATTGCATTGAATCTGTATATTAATTTTGGTAAAATGGACATTTTTACTATATTAATTTTTCCAATCCATGAGCATGGGAGATCTTTCCATCTTCTGATGTCTTCTTCATTCTCCTTCTTCAGGAGCTTATAATTTTTTTGTAGAGCTCTTTAGTGGTTTTGGTTAGGTTTGTTCCTAGGTATTTTACTGTTTTTGAGGGTATTGTGAGTGGGAAGGACTCCTTGTATTCCTTATTCAGTTGCTTGTTGTTGGTGTAGAGAAAGGCTACTGATTTTTTTTAGGTTAGTTTTGTAACCCACTACTTTGCTGAAACTTTTAATGATTTCTAGGAGTTTCCTTGTGAAGTTTTTAGCATCCTTTAGGTAGACTATCACATCATCTGCAAAAAGGGATAGTTTTACTTCCTCTTTTCCAATTATTATTCCTTTAATTGTCTTTTCTTGCCTTATTTCCCTAGCCAGTGTTTCAAGCACTATATTGAAGAGGAGTGGTGACAGGGGGCAGCCTTGTCAGGTTCCTACCTTTATGGGGAATCCTTCTAACTTTTCTCCATTTAGGATGATACTGCCTGTGGGTTTCTTATATATGGCTTTGATTATGTTGAGGAATGATCCTTCCAGTCCAATTCCCTCTAAGACTTTAATCATGAAGGGATGCTGGATTTTTTCAAAGGCCTTTTCTGCATCAATTGAGATGATGGTATGGTTTTTGTCCTTCAGTCCATTTATGTGTTTTATGATATTTACTGATTTTCATATGTTGAACCATCCCTGCATCTCTGATATGAATCCAACTTGATCATGGTGAATGATCTTCTTGATGTGGGTCTGTATACGGATTGCGAGTATTTTGATGAGAATTTTTGCATCTGAGTTCATTAATGAGATGGGTCTGTAGTTCTCTTTTTTGGTTGCATCCTTGCCTGGTTTTAGTATTAGAGTGATGTTGGCTTCATAGAAGGAATTTGGGGGGTTTCCCTCTGCTTGTATCCTTCTGAACAGTTTTAGTAATAATGGTTGTTAAGTCCTCTTTAAATGTTTTATAGAATTCTGCTGTGGAACCATCTGGACCTTGGCTTTTTTTATTTGGGAGGCCTCATTACATTTTCAATTTCTTCATATGTTATGGGTCTGTTTAAGCTGTCACTCTCCTCTTGGGGTAGCTTTGGTGATTCCCAGGATTTCAGATATTCATCCATTTCTTCTAGCTTTTCAAATTTGGTAGAGTATAGGTTTTTTAAGTATTCCCGTATGATGATTGCCTGGATATTTTCATTGTCTGTAGTGATATTTCCCCTTTCCTCCTGAAATCTATTGATTAGGAGTTGCTCTTTCATTCTTTTGGTTAACTGGGCTAGGGGTCTGTCTATCTTGTTTATTCTCTTAAAGAACCAACTTTTGGATTTATTTTTTTGTATTGTTTTCTTTGTTTCTATTTCATTGATTTCTGCTCTGATTTTTGTTATTTCTGTCTGTTGTGTTTAGGATTTGCTTGTTGTTGCCTTTGCGGTGTTGTTAGCTGCAGTGTTAGTTCATTTATCTGTGCTCCTTCTGTTTTTTGTTTTTTGTTTTTTTGTTTTTTAATATAGGCACCCAGCTCTATAAACTCCCTCTTAGGACTGCTTTTAAAGTGCCCCATAGATTTTGTTGTGTTGTATTGTCATTGTCATTTAGTTCCAGGAATGCTTTTATTTCTTTCTTTATTTCCTCCTTAACCCATTCATTATTCAGGAGTGTGTTGTTTAGTCTCCATGTGTTCATGTAGGTAGCAGGACTTATCCTGGTGCTGATATTGAACTTTATTGCGCTATGGTCTGATAGAGTGCATGAGGTTATTTCAATTTTTTTGTATTTGTTGAGGTTTTTTTCTGTGTCCAAGTATGTGGTCAATTTTGGAGAATGTTCTGCGGGGTGCTGAGTAGAAAGTATATTCTCTGGTGTTTGGGTGGAATACTCAGAAGATGTCTGTGAGGTCCATTTCTTATTGTATTGTTCAGTTCATATGTCTCTCTGTTTATTCTTTGTCTGATTGATCTGTCCAATGGACTTAGTGGGGTATTGAAGTCCCCTACTATGAGTGTGTTGAGGTTAATCTGTGCCTTGAGGTCCTATAGAGTTGTATTTACAAAGCTTGGTGGACCAGAGTTTGGTGCATATATGATCATGATTGTGAAGTCTTCATGGTTAATTTTCCCTTTGATAAGGATATAATGGCCCTCCTTGTCTCTTCTAATTGCTTCTACTTTGAAGTCTATTTTGTCTGATATTAGGGAACAAACCTACTTTTTTTTTAGTACCACTGTTGCGAATATTTTTTCTCCATCCTTTCACTTAAGTCCTATCCTTAGGCCTGGTAAGGGTTTCTTGTCAGCATATAATGGAGTTCTGATTCTTAATCCATTCTCCAGGCTATGTCTTTGATTGGGGAGTTTAGCCCGTTGAATTATTTAATAGTTATTAATTGAGAGTTATACTTTGCTTCCTTTATCTTATTATATCGTTTGCTTTTTTGTATAGGTTTCTACCTCTGCATTTCTTCTTGTTTTTATTAAAATTTTTTTCTTTCAATGGTTGCCTGGGGGTAGTTGTTTCCTCTCCTTCTGTCCTTGTGTCTTGTTTCAAGTATTCTCTGAGTGGTTGTTTTCCAAGCATGTATTTTTCATTTGTTTAATGTCATGAAAGATTTTTCTTCTTTCTTCAACTAAGAATGATGGTTTTTGAGTATCGTAACCTGCTAGTGGCATCCATAGTCCTTGACTGAGGAATGCTTTGGTCCACGTTCTTCTTGCTTTCGTGTTTTGTGCTGAAGAAGTCAGCTGTGATTCTTATAGGTTTACCCTTGTACATAACTTTTTTTCTTGTGGCTTTCAGGAATTTTGTCTTTTGTTTGGTAATCTAGCATATTAACTATGATATGGCATCGGGAGTTGCTTTTCTGTCAGTCTATTTGGTGTTCTACTTGCTTCTTGTATTGCATGGGTTTTCTTTTTTAGTTTGGGAAGAATTTCTCTCTTATTTTGTTGACAATTCTGGTCAATTACCATTTTCTTGGAATTCTTTCTATCTTACCTCTATCCTATGACAAGAGTTTGATTTTTCATTGTGTCCCACATTTCTTGGTTTCCACCTTGTGTATTTTACATTGTCTCAGTCTTTACTTGAGCTTTTTTTTTACTGTGTGTCTTCTAGTCTGATTTCTTTCTGTTTCATTCTAGGTCTGGGGCTATCTTCCCATTGTTCTGTTCCTCTGCATTTCTGACTATTCGAGGTTTTATTTTTTTTTTTTTTTTTTTTTTTTTTTTTTTTTTCTTTGTTTTCCTGTGTTTTCCTTACAATTTCTATTTCCTTTCTGGAGCTTCCTCAATACTTTGTGATTTGCTAGATGCGTGTTTCCTTTTTATTTCAGCATGGGATCTTTCAGTGTTTCTACTTCCCTTCCAGAGCTTGCCAATTTGTCCCTCTTGCTCTTTCCGAATCTGTCATTTTCTCCTTTAGTTCTTTCCCAAAGTTGTCTTTCCGCTAGGTCCTTTCTGAGTTTTTTCATCTCTCCCCTTAGTTTTATGATTTCTATTGAATATACTGTGATTGTTATTTTTGGGATCTTGTTCTGGATTGCCTCTACCAGATCCCATTGTATGGGGCCTCCACTGGCTCGTAGAGTTTGTGTGGAGTTGTTCTGTGCTTTTCCCATATTGTTCTTTTTGTGCTCGTCGGCATGCGTTAACTTTTTGCCTGTATTCTGATGCGACCTTGAATGCTCTTTCACTTGTTGAAGGATTGCTTTTCTGATTCCTTTGGGTGTCTTTGTATTATTTCTCCTATTGAATGGAGTGTTGACTTGTCTGTTTTAGGGTTTCAATTTTGGTTATGTATTGGAGGTATAGTTCACTTTTCCCTTTCTGTTCTGAGGAGCGTGAGGGTGTGCAACCCAGGTGACACCTTCTGACACTGAATTGCCCTCTGCTGTCAGCCCTCTCTCCTGAGTTCCAGTTGGGGGCTCCAGTGTGGCGGGGGTGGGGGGTTGTGGGTGCTGGCTTGCTCGAACATGCCTGGGTACCCTCTGTGTTCAGGCCTCGCTCCTAGCCTCCCAAGGCCTTCCGGACACTTTCCCACTTAGCCGACCCACCGGTCCCCTCAGACTCACCCCTAGCTGGAGTGCGACATGGAATAAGCCACCACTGAATAATACTTGCCCTGAACTCTGGGGTTCAGGCCTCAGCTCCTTGATTCTATTTTTTTATGTATGGTCTCCCTATAGCTCCAGCTGGTCTGGAACTTGCTGTTGTAGACAGGCTGTCCTAAGATCTCATGAAGATCCCATTGTCTCTGCTTCCTTTAGTGCTGGAATTAAAGGTATGGTCTTTTCAATAGACTCATTCTTAAAAACTTGTGATGGCTATAGAGTGTCTTTACCTCTAGTCAGCTTGCTTTTCTTCATTTAATTCCACCATATCCATGTTTGCCTAAATATTTTTCAACAGCATAATCTGATCACGTTACATCCTAGCTCAAAAGTTTCTCTAGCTTCTCAGTTACCCTCAAAATAAATATTTTCATTTTATACAAAATTTCCACTATTTTTACTTAAGAAAATTAGTAAGACCTCATCAGTGTCATATTTCTCCTTGTTCTATGGGTTGGAAGGCAAGGAAGTCTCTCATATTAAAACCTTTGAGGGCACCTAGAAGGTAAGTCTTCATTAGGACTCATTATTACTAGTTGTTTATGTGGATCCACAGAGGGGTCGATGTTATGGCAATCTGAGGCTTTTCTCCTTTGAATGTTCAGACGGGTCAGCCTTTCCATTGTCTCTTTTGGTACATCCTACTCAATGCCAACCTGTATCTTTTCTTTCTCAAGCGTTAAGTTGGTGACGTTTTGTTCCTGTTGGAACAAACAAATCTTTTTCCACAGTTAGTTTAAGATTTGAATTTGCAAGGGTTTGATGAAACGGTTTCATGTCTTTCTGGATCGCCCCCCCTTTTTTAGCGTAGAGTCTCCAGAAGACAGTTGTATTATACATGACTTAGGGTGGAGTCAAGGCACAGATTTCATCAAATTCACCCAGTTGTTTGGGTGACTATATATGATTAACTTGGGAAGCAAACTTAATTTTTGTTAAATCATCTTAAAGAGAATGCTGACAAGTTGATACTGTACAACAGAAAATTAGAGAACATTTGTATGTGTCCATCCCAAAGTTTTGCTCTACAGATTTTATGTAAAGAAATGTGGGCAACAGCGAATTATACCTCCATTTAATTCAGTGCATTACCATTGTTTTATCAGATCTGTAAACCACGTTGTTTAATAATACATGTTTACTTTTAACTTTTTTTTTATTATTTATTTCTATGTTGTATCAAGTGTACTGTCTGCATGCAGGTTTGTGCACCCGTGTCGTGCAATTCGCCGCGGAGGTCAGAAGAGGGTCTCGGATTCCCCTGGAACTGGAGTTCTCCTGGAATTGGAGTTTCACGGACGCTCTCGGCCGCCATAGGGTGTTGGGATCGAACCCGGCGTCCTCGTGTAAGAGCGGCCGGCGCTTTTAACCACTAGGCCACTCTCTCCGCCCACTTTTACTTTTATAAGTCCTAAAACACCATCTATGGTGCTGTAGACAGTGTCTAGGCGAAACTGGGTACTTGCTGAGCTCACGTCAATTAAATATGCCTTAATCGAATATACACCCGTGTCCCTCTCCCACCCATCCCCCCTTTCCAATTCACCATTTCAGTCCATTTTCTGATGAGTCTTTCTGTTGTTCTTTACTGATGCTCCCTCTCCATGAGAAATATTTATATCTGGGTTGTTAGGTACTAGCATCCACATATGAGGACACCATTTGTCGTTGTTTTTCTGAGGACTGTGTTACCTTCACTTAACATATGTCTTCCAGCTCCATCCATTTACCTGCCAAATCATGATGTTGCCCTCTTTACTGCTGCATAGTATTCCATGTATACACTGTACCACATTTTCTCTATCCACTCGTTCAGTTGAAGGGACTGGGCTGGTCCAGCTTTTGCTATTTGACAGAGCTGCAATAAACATAGCTGTGCATGTATCTTTGCAGTAAGTTGGTTTTGTGGGTATATACCCAGGAGTGGTATGACTGGTCAAATGGGAGGCTCATTTTGAGTCTTCTAAGGGTTCTCCACACTGCTTTCCATAGTGGCTGTACAAGTTACATTCCCACCAGCAATGGATGAGTGTTCCCTTTCCCCACACAAAACAACCTGTCACCCCCCATGGATGGTGGGGCTGTAGGAATTTGGACACAACAGCCTGCAGATAGGTTTTGCATGAAGGATGCTTGTACTCATGGATTATCACTTATAGCTAAAAATGAAAAAAAAAAACTGAGAGAAAGATGCAGGACAGTTATGGCAGAATGCATGATCTGGGATGGGGTGGGGGTGGGGGGGAGGGAAAGGGAAATAAGCCTGAACTGAATTGGAAAAATGTATGAAATGCACAAAGCATCAATAAAAACTAATTAAAAAAAAAGAAATTAGTAAGAGATATATTTGATATGGTAACCTAGAACAAAAATATACACATAAATACATACTCACACAGAAGCAAATTGTTAACAATTTGATTCCCTTACTACATATTATAATAGTCTTTCTTTTTTGTTTTCAGTTTTTCTGTTTTGCCAGGGCTAGGACCTTTTTGGTGTGTGTGTGTGTGTGTGTGTGTGTGTGTGTGTGTATGTGTGTGTGTAGAGAGAGAAAGAGAGAGAGAGAATTAAAATAATTTTCAGAACTAAAATCTGGATAATGTGATTCTACAGCATGGCCAAATATGGCAGCCTTCTTCAAAGTGTGGTAAACTTTCTGCAGTGCAGCCCAAGACTATTTGCATAAAATCGTTTAGAAAACTGAAATTATTAAAAACTTTTAAAGGCAGAAAAATCTAGATTTTTACCCTTAAAAAATTCTTATTCCTAAAGTCTGGGAAGGCACCCAGAAATCTTTAATTTTATTAAATTTCTCGAGTAAATTCTGTAGTGCAGCCAGGCTTAGAAACAACTGCTCTTCCCAGAGCTGCTATCTGTTCAAGGCCAGAAACAAACATCGATTGCTTTCTATGCCTTTCTTTACACATTTGCTTTCCTCGACCCAGAGTCAGCTTTTCTGCTATGTCTTCTTTCCCTGCCCATCTACAATCTCTATCATTCCCTAGACTTACTACAAATCTTATTTGGAATTTTTTTAATGGCATCTCTCTTGTCCCATCCCACTGTGCTTATCTTCCTTGCAAACTGCAAACAACTGCACTGTAGCATTATAATTGACCCTAAGTGAGGACAACAATGGACCAATTAAAGTCTGGATTTTTACTTTGATTTTTTTTGAGCTAGGATCTCCCTCTGTAGCCCAGGGTACCCTTACATTTGTGATCTTCCTGCCTCCACCTCCCAGAATTGTGGAATTGCAGGTATGTACCATCAGGCCTGGCTCTAAATTCAGGATTCATTTAAAAAGAATGTTTCACTATGGGACCAAGTTAGTTAAGAGTGAGTTTAAGTAACATTAGGTTGTTAAATTGTAAATGATATCATAGGCATAGACAGCTAAATGGTCACCTTTTTGTGTAGTATATTTGTGCAAAATGGGCTTTGAGGAGCTCTTTCTCAATATTCTTTTCATTGCACCTTTCCAAAAGGAGGGGTAATGACCAAGTCTAAATGTTAATATCCAAA
The DNA here is from genome assembly GCA_009823505.1 of Rhizomys pruinosus. Lineage (NCBI taxonomy): Eukaryota > Metazoa > Chordata > Mammalia > Rodentia > Spalacidae > Rhizomys > Rhizomys pruinosus. The sequence goes on along the minus strand of VZQC01014031.1, from coordinate 1,577,873 downwards.
ATAGCTTAGGACTTAAATTCTCCTCATCCTGTTTGATGTTAGGCTCCCTTTAAGAGTTCCTAGTTTCTGTGACCAGAGGTTTCCAGGTCATGTCTTTGAGCTTGGAGCAAATCAAATAAGCTAAACATTTTGTTCCCATCTTATTTGGCTGTGCGTGTTCAGTGCACTATTACAGTATTATGCTTTCCATTTTGCATGGGTATAAATTAAAGCACAGAGAGGATTTGATTAGCCCAGGATCCCAGAGTGACTGGCAATGATGGGAATAAAGGCTGGCTCCCCAGATTTCTGGCCCAGTTCACTCTGTACCAAACCACAGGTATGTTGCTTTTTTGCTGATGAGGCCACACAGTGTTCCTTGGAAGAGATGCCCATTAGCTCTGGGAGGATGAAGGCACACGGGGAGGCTTTGGAGGGTCAGAGTCAGAATAAAGGCCAATGACGTACTGGAAGGTTGAGTGAACATTCTGAGTACAGTTCAGAAAACATGTGGCTAGAAAATACTTAACTGGGTTTTGGGATATTTATTTTAAATGCCAAGCCACTTTTCATCTATGGGTAATATCTAGACCTGTGCATCCATTTCTAACTCTTAGGATAATTGTGTGTGTGTGTGTGTGTGTGTGTGTGTGTGTATGAAAGACAGAGAGAGACAAGGACAAAGAAAGATATACAGAGACACAGAGAGATAGAGACATGAAGAGAAAGAGAGAGAAAAAGAAAAGTATTATAAGCCAAAGTAAATTTTTTTTGAGTCTCCCTGTAGCCCCAGCTGGCCTAGAACTCACTCTGTAGACCAGATTAGCCTTGAATTCACAGAGATCCACCTGCCTCTGCCTCCCGAGTATTAGGATTAAAGGCCATCTTTAACCAGTACTTAGCTGTCATGTGGGTGCTGGGAATTGAACTTGGGTCCTCTGCAAGAGAAGTCGGCACTTTTAACCACTGAGCCATCTCTCCAGCCCCAACCAATATAAATTTTTTAATGAGATAAAAAGGAAGGTGGTGATGATCAAATTGTAGAACAACTAGAAATCTGGCCTCATATCTTAGAAGAAGGAACCTCACAGAGGATTCTCACCATGTATCCAAGGTTCCAAGGCCACCTCAATCCAACAGAGGAGTCTAGCTGGCACATTTCTCAGATTATATCACCATTAGTAAAAACCCGACAGGAATGTTTTACTCTATTGTTTATGACACCAACAAGCCCTGGTCACTCTGGTTGAAAGCCTCTATTTTATTTTCACTAAACTTTATATCATCATCTGAACTCCAATTTGTTAAGTTATTCGTTGTCTGTCTTCACTAAATAATAAGCTCAGAGAAAGTAGTACCTTAATCGGGGGTTTTTATCTCCAGCACTCGGAGCTGTGCCTGGAGCTGAGCAAGTACTAAATACATATGTATTACAGAAATGAAATGAAGTCACTGGGGGAAATGCTTCTTCAATCCATGGGTTGCTCTAAGAAATTGCCCAATAATGATCTTTGGAATGACTTCAGCAAGTGCATTAGGTTGTATCTTCAAAATGTCTGCTGGCTTTATAGTACATGTCAGCCAGGCCTCACAGTTCACTCAGTAAGATGAACTTTGAGTTTGCATAACCAATTGGGCCAACTTCCTATCCGGCAAACACACACACACACACACACACACACACACACACACACACACACACACACACAAAGAGGCATGAAAGGATGGAGGGCAGGTGTCCTGGGTGTCAGGGAGCAGTTAAACCCGGCAAGTGATGTCTGCTGTTAGCAGCAGAAGAGCCCTGATGAAAAGCACAGGAAATTATAGTTGTCGGGCCTTGTGGTCACAAGGGCATGTCTTGCATTTGCAAGGTCATCATGGGATAATTCAGGGTGTAGCCTGCACACATTCTGCCGCTGAAAAGGAGATTCTTTTCCTACCACATCCGACACATGGTTTGCCAGAGGAAGGGCACGAGATCAGCACCACTGATGAGCTGGCTTGGTGTTTTTAGGCCACATCTCTAGTAAACCAATGACTCCCTTCTGACTTCCCTGAAAGAGCCAACAGAATGTATTCATTACCAAGTGTGAACAGCAATCATACAAGCCTCCAGATTGCTTCTGCTGCTATGCCAAAAAGCACTTTTTAAAAAAATGAAATTACATTGTCAATGTTTGTTGGAAGAGGAATATTTTATCCTACTTCTCAGATGCAAATACAAGATTTATTTCTCTAATATAATGTAGAAATTAAAAGAAAATAGGATATCAATATATAAAGGCTCATTTAGGAAGCCACACAGTGTATTTAATTTGTGTGCAGCAGATAAAGAGCCAAACAAATGCTATTTCCTGGCTTGGGATGTATGCTAATGTCTATAGCTAAGTGATCTGATCCTCTCCAAAGCTTCTAGTGACCAGAGACAGGGCATGAGACCATATGGTCAACTTGTTCATGTGCCTATGGGTAGAAAAAGCAGTTACACAGATATTATTAGTAAACCTATACTACAACCTTAGCTTATCAGTGTTTGTGCTTTATGGACTTTGAAAAGTTACTTAAGTTCTCTGAGCTCTTCTTTCTTAAGTTCTTCTACTTCAGTTCTTTCAAGTGGAAGAATAAAGTATCTCATGTGGTTGTTGAGAAAATAAAATGAAAGAAGTTCAGCAAAGTGATTTGTAGGCATTTCATGTTAGTAAGGTAAATCAGATCACCCCTAGGCAAAGTGTATCAGCCATTTCAAGCCTTGCCTAAAGCCCTGGAGCACTCTTTATCAACTTTATCAAAATGGCCATTAGTCTCTAAGCTGTTGGTTGATAAACTGATAGAGATTACTTCCTGTGAGGCTTCTGCTATTACATAGACCCATTGAATTCATGTCTTGAAGTTTTTTTTTATATTTTTGCTTTTTATTTTATGGTGCATATGTGTGTGTGTGTGTGTGTGTGTGTGTGGACTTGCACATATGCTCATGTACTCCAGTGCAGTTACTTGTGGAGAGCCATCTGGTTCCCTGGAGCTGGAGTTACAGGTAGTTGTAAGCCCCAAGTGGGAGCTGGGACTCAAACTCCAGTCCTCTGGAAAAGCAGCAGGAAGCACTACTCATAACCACAGAGCTTTCTCTCCAGTTCCCTCAACTCTTTACAGTGTTTTAGACTAGACAAACTGAGTCATAGTCTCATTGAAATGACTAGAAATATTGAGCAGAATAAGTTTCTTTGCTTATCTAGCCAAATAAGAATACCTAGTTAATGATAAGGGTGAGTTCCTTAGTATTTAAGTTATCAAGTCCATTTTAAAAGTAATCACGAGTCCGGCATGGTGGTGCACGCCTTTAATCCTAGCACTTGGGAGGCAGAGGCAGGTGGATCTTTGTGAGTTCAAGCCAGCCTGGTCTACAGAGTGAGTTCCAGGACAGCTGGGGCTACAGGGAGATGCTGTCTCCAAAAGACCAAAAAGAGAAAAGAAAACAAAAAAAAAAAAAAAAGTAATCACAAGGTAAGAGTTAAACATTTGTGTGTAGTTGGAGTATGAAGTATGGCATAGATGAAATATAAATTTTCTTAGTAGGGGAAAGGTAACTTGGCCTGACATAACACAGGAGATTTTAAAAATGTATCAGAGGAGGGGCTGGAGAGATGGACTAGCAGTTAAGACCACTCTGCCTGCTCTAGCAGAGGACCTGGGTTCCATCCCCATCACCCACATGGCCGGTGAAAACTGTCTGTAACTCCAGTTCCAGGGGAATCCGACGCCCTCCTCTTCTGACTTCTGTGGCATTGCACAACGTGGGTGCACAGACCTACATGCAGACAGTACATTCATACACATATGAAAATAAAATAAAATTAAAAAAAATTTTTTTAAATATATCAGAGGAGCTCTGTTTGGCATAATTATATTGCAATCAGACTTGAAAAAACAGGTCTTTAACAGTTGCTTTCTAGTTCAGCATTAGACATACCATAGCTTAAATGTAAGTTAATGCATCAGAACACCAAGCAATTTCAACTAAGAAAATGGAAAAAAAAAATCAGTCCATATCACCAGGTATAGCTAGCATAAAAAATTATGATAATCACATACAGCTTTAGAATCTGCAACAAGGGGACTTTAATTCCTGGAGAAATGTTTGTTACATGAAATTATTTTATGTAAAAGATCTAAATTATGTTTTAATTAATTATTTAGCTGAACCTCTTTTATGTTTCTATGTCTGTTACCATACCAAGGCTTATGGGAGTTGAGATGAGAAATAAGCAATTGAAGGATTTCTGCCTTCCAAAAGCTTACTTTCTGTAGCAGGGCAGGTGTTGGGGCTGCACCCACCTTGCCCTCACCTGGGATCTAGTACTCAGCTCAGTGACAGATGGAGCTCCAGGCCACTCAAGGCAGGATGGGGAGCTCCCTCACCTCCCCACTCCAGGCTGTTTCCTTTCCTCCTGTACCCCACTGTTCTGGTTCATCTTTTCCTCTGTTCACAAACCACCTCTAGACAGTTGTGTTTTTTTTTTGTTATTGTTCAATGTTTATTCTTAGACACCCACCATTGCTGCCTCTACCAGCGCCAAACTTCATCCTCATCACCTTCCCTGCATTCTCCTCCCCCAAGATATACTAGGGGAATGGGGCTGGGGGTGCAGGAGGTTGGGGCACAGCAGGCTGGGTTACTGACCACCCCAGGGAAGGCAGGACCCTGCCCTCCATGCTGCAACAGAATGAGGAGGAAGGGCCCATCTTGATCAGAAAGGGTATAGAAGTTGTCTTCTCCCCTTGTTCTGGGATGGGGTGGTGGTGGTGGCTGTTTATACCAGCACAAGGCTCCTCCTCTTGTTTCCTATTTGCAGTTCCTTGAATTAAAAAATAGTCTTGCTTTAATCCCAGCACTTGGGAGGCAGAGGTGGGGTGGGGGCTCAAAAAGACAAAAAAGAAAAATAGCCTTTTCTGGATTGGAAAAAAAAAAGGTTTCTTTCTCATTAGTCACAAAATGACCACAAATACACATGTGATTAGATGACAAATCAATGATCCAGGATACAAATGCTGTAGGCACTCAGGAGACAAAGAAAGAGACTCAAGGGAGTAAAGGAAGGTCCAGGAAGAATGTGGAATCTGAAAGCCCTGGCAGGTGGTGGACTCATGAGCTGGAGGATAGACCTGAGAAATGATACTTGCTTTTAACACTTATGTGCTAAGTGTGTTTACTTAGAATAGTTCAAGTCTCAACATTTTCTTATCTATATAATAAAGTTGGCAATTCTATATAATTTCTTAGAAAAAGTAAAAAAAAAAAGAAAAAGTCAAAAGAATGTAAAGAAATTACATATAAAGAAAATGACCAAGAACTTAACCCAGTAGGTACTTAGTAAATTTTACCTATAATTGTAACATCCCACCTTCTTTTTATAAAACCTTCTTTTATAAATTGCCCAATCTTAAGTATTGTTTCACAGCAATGGTAAACAAACTAACAAGCCTTATAGTACAAAAGCAATTCATAGCTGGGCAGGATGGTGCATGCCTTTGTTCCCAGCACTCAGGAGGCAGAGGCAGGCAGATCTCCAGTTCAAGCCTGGTCTACGAAGGGAGCGGAGAGTTCCCGGCCCTTGGTGGGAACCGCAAGAGGGATATTGTCTCAAAAAGACAAAAAAAAAAAAAAAAAAAGAAAGAAAAAGTGATTCGCTGCTATAACTATGATCACATATTGTTTTTAAGACATGGGTGAATTATCACAAAATATAAAATTTTCATTTGGGGAATTCTTAGGACTTTTGTTTATTTGAAATCCAAAGATTAATAGCTGCCAGAATTTGAGAACATTAGATCTGTGTTTGTCACATTGAAATATTTTAATTTTTTCCCACTGCAACATTTCCTTCAGTGCTACAAATGGAACTGAAGCCTCACACATGCTCCAGCACCAAGATATACTTCTAGTTCCAATGTTTAAATAACAACTTTATTTTATAGTTATCTATGAATTATTTTGTAGATAAGTGCAGTTAGCATTTATCTCAATCTCATTCTCTTTGATGCTAATGTATTTGACGTTGGTTTTTCCAAATGCTTCCTTCCTGTGTCTTTTCTGCTTTCTTTGCTGGCTCCTTCCTTTCCTTCCTCACATCCTCTCCCCACTTCTTATGCTCACCTTCCCACTCACTATGTGAGAGTGGGTCAATGTCAGTCTCAGTTTTCTGCTTTTAATATGATCTTCTTTGGTGTTGAGTCCCCAAGCTGCAATATGAATTCCTCTTTGATTTTCCTAAAATCTATTTCTTTTTTTTTAAATCTATTTCTTTATCTCATATTGTCCAAATGGATCTTATGGCTCTTCCATTCACATAAAATCATTGTCCATATCTGGAGAGGTCCTTATTCTGTGATGAGGTATATTGAATAAACTGTGGAATGAAAGTGGGCATATGCAAAAGATGTACAGTGCCTGTGTGTGTTTGTGTGTGTGTGTGTGTGTGTGTGTGTGTGTATCTGTCTGTGTCTGTACGAATAGAGCCTACTCTCATAGGAACTATCTTAGTGATGCTGGTGTCCTTGTGACCTAATTACTTCTTAAAGTTCCCACCACCTCTCAACATCATCAGTGTGGTGACTCGTGCCTGTAATCCTGACATTAAAGAGGCTGAGGCAGGAGAATTACCATGAATTTGAGGCCAGTCTAAATTATGCATTGAGACTCTACAGCAAAAACAAAAAAAGTAAATGAACAAATTAATCAAAATAATCAATATATGGCTCATTAGTACATGAATCAATATGTTCTGAGATTATATATTTCAATAATGTAAAAAAATTAACTTGCTAGATAATTTAAAAATAGAAGACACTTAAAGAATGTTAACTAGCATAAGATCAGACTAAATAACATACATTTGAAAATTATAAGATCAAATATGTATTAGTTAAATATTTAATATTCAAAATCTATAATTAAGATGAAAATTTAAACTTAGAAAATATTAATTTCTCAGTCTGCTACTTTTCATTTTGGTTTCTAATAAAAACTTTTTTTTTGGTCTTTTCGAGACAGGGTCTCCCTGTAGCCCCAGCTGTCCTGGAACTCGGTAGACCAGGCTGGCCTTGAACTCACAAAGATCCGCCTGCCTCTGCCTCCCAAGTGCTAGGATTAAAGGTGTGCACCACCACACCTGGTTTCTAATAAAAACTTTTATTTTGTATTGACATTAGCCAAATTGTTCAGAATGACTCTGAAACCACCCTCCTGTTGAGCACTGTTGGATATATTGTGATATAAATTCATCTTTTAAAAATATTTTATGTTTATGTGTACATGTGTGTATGTGCAACTGTCTGCGTGTGTGTCAGTGTACCTGTGCTGTGAAATGCCCACAGAGGTTAAAAGAGGGCGTCAGATCCTCTGGAAATGGATTTATAGTTGTTAGCTGCCATGTGGGTGCTGGGAATTGAACCTGGGTTCTCTGGAAGAGCAGCCAGTGCTCTTAACCACTAAGCCACCTCTCCAGCCCAAATTCATCTTATTTAATGATGAAATTATTTTATCTGCTTTGAGTTTGGATTTGACATTGAATTGCTTTTTAAATTCATGTTTTTCCCAACAACTTGTACTTGCAAAGAAATGTAATATATTGTAAATGCAGTGAGTACTATGTGAATAAATGTAATATTACAGATCTATAATTTAACAGCACTATACAAAATCAGGTGTTGAAATTGTCAATTTAAAGGCTTTTATTTCTTAGAACACTATTCATAGGGTTTACAGAGATCATATTATACATATAAACTTTTATTAATTTGCAAGAATGATTCATCACAGCACCAGATGGTGCCAGAAATATGAACTTACAATGTGATCACAAATAACAAATAATTAAGTCTGGAAATAGTACCTTTGTCTTTCAACACCCTGTGTCAGCAGTTCTTCCTTTGGGTTCATTCTAACTAGCAATGTCTCTGTATTGATAGTTTTCATTCTCAAAGGACAATTATAATACTTTCCCTAGTTTACTGATTTCTCAGAATTTGCAAAAATTTCAAAATATCATGGATAGGAAGGAATTCCTACATGGAAATTCTAAATATGTTGTTTTCCTCTATAATATTAGGAAACTTTAAGCAGCAAGAAATAGAAATGCAACCACAGCATGACAGGATTATATTCCACAAAACCCCAAGCATCCCAGGGTTAATTTAACTTATAAGTCAGTTGCTAAGTCAGTCACACCAAGAGCTCAAATGTAGGGCTGGAGTGCAGCTGGGTGGCAGAGGCATGCAGGCATGTATGATGCCCCAGGTTCAATCCCTAGCACCAAAATTAACAAACCACAGAAGCACTAAGTAGCTAAAGCCAGCTCTGTTGATTTCACTTTCCCACTCTATCACCCCCTCCCGGTCACAAGACAGAATGTGAATTGCTTCAGAGATCACATACTCTCAAACTAATGTTCATATCAGAAGGATAATTTGTTGTTGTTGGTGGTGGTGGTATTTTGTCTAGCACTTTTTAGGTTTAATGAGTAAAATAGTCTTTACCTAAACAATCTTTAACTGAAGTCTTCAATGATTTCTCATCCATTTCCTAGAAGTAAGCAACTTTAAGGCCATCACAGCAGAGGGAAAGAGGTTTAGAACAGCTAATTTAACCTGAGGCACTGAGGAGGGACAGTAGTGTAGACTGATTGGGTAGAACAATCAGTCATTCTCTCTTTGGTGTTATGAACCCTTAAACATTTTTAAGTTATTCAAATTATTGGAAGATTGGAAAAATGTAAAAAAGCATTTGTTTGTGTGGGCATTTATTTAATAGAAATTTAAATTATGAAACTTTAAAAAGTTATTAATTTGGCTGGGCACAGGCCTTTAATCCTAACACTAAGGAGGCAGAGGCAGGTGGATCTCTGTGGGTTCAAGGTCGGCCTGCTCTACAGAGTGAACTCCAGGCCAGGTGGGGCTACAGGGAGACCCTGTCTCAAAAAGACCAAAAAAAAGTTATTAATTTAAAGTAACATTAGGGCTGGAGAGATGGCCTAGCGGTTGAGAGCACCGACTGCTCTTACAGAGGACCCGGGTTCGATCCCCAGCACCCACATGGCGGCCAAGAACCGTCTGAAGCTCCAATTCCAGGAGAACTCCAGCTCCAGGGGAATCCGAGACCCTCTTCTGACCTCCGCGGCGTTGCACGACACGGGTGCACAAACTTGCATGCAGACAGTACATTCATACACATACGGAAATGAATAAAATTAATAAAAAAATAATAAAGTAACATTAAACCCATTTGCTCTTATTTTTCTATGGCCAGCAGAATAATAACCCCTAATAATGATGATCTACATCCTTAAATTAAGGATCTTGAGATGGATAGATTATCCTGGATTACCTTAATAGACCCAATGTAATCATCAGGGTGTTAGGATTCGTAGGCAACAGGAGCATCACAGTGATTTGGTGAGACGTGTATGGTCTGTACAGGCTGCACAGGTGACAGCGGCCATGAGCCAAGCCAGGAGCAGCTTCTAAACATGTAGAAGAAAGCAGACTCCCCCTGTGGAAGTCCCAGAAAGGAACAAAACACCTGGATTTTATCTTTAAAAATGCTTATTCCTGATATTTCTTCCATCAGACAACAGAATTATGTTTTGCAGTTTAAACCACATAGGTTTTGTAATGTTGCAGCAGCAAAAGAAACAAATGTATGCACACATTTTTAAAATAAAAAACTATCTGCTGTCCAATCCCCCCCCCGAAATTTAGCGATAGAAATGACATATAAACTAAAAAGGACAATTTCACGTGGTTACAGGTATATAAAGAAAATGAGTAAAGAGCGAAAGGGTGAGAAGTATTTTTGGATGGTGGACAAGGAGCTCCTTACTTTTGACTCTGCAGAAGTGAAATTAAAAGCTGAGATGGAAATGGTAAGACTGAATCATAGAAAACACAGGACAAGATTTCAAGCAGAGCAGAGTGGGGACTAAGAGCAGGTTGGCAAGTTAGAGGAACAGAAAGAAAGCACTGTGATTAGAGCATAGCCCACAAGAGGAATGAACAAATGGAATAAAGCTGTTCAATGAGTCAGGCAGGTAGGTACACGTCATTGGTCTTGCAGGATACAGAGGATCTAAGGTTTTATTCCAGTTGCCATACAAACTCACTGGAGGAAATAAGAGTTTCTTTTCTTTTCTTTTTTCTTTCTTTCTTTCTTTCTTTCTTTCTTTCTTTTTCTTTCTTTCTTTTCTTTCTCTCTTTCTCTTCTTTTCTCTCTCTCCTCTTTTCTTTCTCTCTTTCTTTCTTCCTTCCTTCCCCTCTCCCCTTCCCTTCCTTTTTTTGTTGGTCTTTTTGAGACAGGGTCTCCTGGTAGCCCCAGCTGGCCTGGAACTCCCTATGTAGACCAGGCTGGCCTTGACCTCACAGAGATCCATAAGCCTTTATTCCCATCATGCCCAGCAAGGCTTTGTTTCTTTCTATAAATTCTGCCACTTTCTTAAAGACTTCTTCAGCCAAACCCAAAGAACAGACTGCTCTGGAATTTTTTTTGAAGAATGTAAATTACTAGTGCTTGATGTTTAAAAAAAAAAAAGTCTGCAGGTTGGCCAGTGAAGGTGTGGAGCCCAAAACATACTGTGTAAATACAATTGATTGATAATTGCTGCTCTGTCACTTGTTCAAAGCTGTGTGTGAATGGGCTTATATGGGAAGTGATTCTGGAATTAGCAACTAGCTTTCTTCATCTTTCCATGATACAGGAGAGAAGACAGTAGAACTTAGCTTGTTTCTGGAAACCTCTTGTGATGATCTTCAGTTGCTCAGAGTGCACATTTGGTCATCATTATCTCTTGTGTAATCAGTTCCTACAAAAGACAGGATGATGTTACAGTTATGTTTAGGGAATAAGAAAATGTTCCACACCTTAATCAAATCATTTAAAGATGAGCTTTCTTAGTATGTGTGTGTGTGTGTGTGTATATATATATATATATATATATATATAGAGAGAGAGAGAGAGAGAGAGAGAGAGAG